>JXCR01091694.1:4911-93490 GCA_002079205.1 Phalaenopsis hybrid cultivar | reverse complement strand
ATATATATATATATATATAAGAAGTATTCATTTAAGCATTTCTACAACATCCACCTTCAACCTTCAAGCTCAAACTTTAAACCTACGTATGATCATGGCATATTTTATCAATTTTTCAAAGAGGAGTATGCTTCTATTCGCATATTGCAAAATTCAAATTCATGAAATTTATACAACCAAAAAGCCAATTCCAGCAGAGGGCTAGAACCTAAGCCACCACATGATATACTTCACAAATGAAGGAGGGCTAAGGGGGTAGAATTAAATCCAACAGATGGCGAAAAACCAAACTACAACCAAACAAAACTGAGGTCAACAAATGTACAAAGCCTAAGACATCACCAAGAAAAACCAAGCCACCAAAGCTGGGGGGGAACTGAGCCATTAAGAAATGAAACTGAGCCCAACATAAAGGGTAAACCGAACCATTAAAAAGGCAAGCTCGAGCCCAACATAAAGAGGCTAAATTAAAGCACAAAAAGACAAGCCCAAGGGTACAATATTGGTTAACCATGTGGGATATTTCTCTTCTCTTATAATTTAGCATATATTAATTTCTTTTCCTCAATAATGACTTTTTGCTCTATCTCGAGGCGCATTCTTCTGGGAGCTTATTTTAATATGGTCATATCTTTGTCCACCTCAAGTTTATTAACTGTAACCACTGCTGACAACCCTGACATTTCATCATAATACCAGGCAAAAAAATCATTAAATTCTGACAATAATCTTATCAATTATGTGGATTCTTCCTCGTTGAGTAAAAAACTTATAAAGGTGGGTTAGGGCTGCTCCTCAGTCCTAAGGTTATTTCTTTTAATTCATCCCTATTGAATTAATTTTTTCTTCAAATTCCGACAGAGCATCATCTATTAACTGATCTTGAGAGTCATCCTCTATATCAAGACAATCCTCTTCCAATCTGATAGTAACAACCATGAAAAATTTTGAGTCATCGACTGGTCCTACAATACCAAATCTGAGACCTTCTTTTGAGTTAGGAGTTTGAATTTTAACAATCCACAATTTCTCAAAAAGTTGTAGCTTAAGCTTCAGCATTTGTTTTGGCACATATCCTTGTTGAATTAACTTTTTTACACAAGGAAAAAATTAACCAAAAGTTAATTTCAATAATTCATTAGAATTCTCTTCCAAATTTACAAGATTTTCAAAACTAGTAGAAAGGGAAGCACGGTAAAACTTGATTGGCTTCAAACTAGCACTACGGACTTCCTTGAGCTCTAAACTCTCAACCTTTTGAGGGTAGATTTGAGTAAGGGTCATGGCATGCACACAGTGGTTGATCCGATCATACATCGACTCATATTCATATTTCTCAACATCTTCCAAGGAAATATCGTATTAAGGTTTCTTCTATTTTATCATCATAATTTCTTCCTGTGAAATTTCTTCATCAGAACTTTCTTTTATGTCAATCTTGATGGTCAGTCTAGTCCATTAAACAATCGTGTTGGTTCTTCCTCATTCATGTCCCTGGTCTCGGTCTCGGGTGTACGGGCTAAAAGAACCTCTACGAGCTTGTTGTGAAGAAATGGTAGTAGATCATTGATGCGGAGTTGAATGGCCTCTTCTTTGTAATTCTTCTCGATCTTGTACTTCATTTACCACAATTTCATGAGAAAAGTCAATTTTCTTTGAAGGTGCATAGTAGGCAGCATCTTCATGGATACCTACTTCATGAACTGAAAATGGTTGTAAATCTCTTTTGGTGCAATGTTCTTGCCCTTATTTAAAATATTTGATATATTGATGTAGAGACCAATATTATGCTTGTGAATCCATGGTCGTCCCAGTAAAGCATTGAAAGAGGTATTTGCATCAATGGTGTGGAATTTTACGATTGTTACTAGTTCTCCAACTTTTATGAATAATGTAATCAATCTAAGGGCTCTTTCCCCCTTTTGATTAAATCCTCTTAACATCATTTTACAGGCTATAAGCTCTTGAGCTTCAACATGCAAATATGTCAAAGTCCATAGACTCATTAATTTAGGTGATGCCCAGGTCTACCAAAACTCTGGACAATAGAAATCTGCCAATATTAAAGGAGATGTAGAGCGGTCGGTTGTGATCAGTAGTACCGAGAAACAAGTCTTCATCTATGAAGTTTATCCCAAGTTGTTCCTTTAACGAACAAAATTCATCCGGAGATGTGCTGGCCAACTGAGCTAAGCAAATCTTTGGGTCAAACAAGGCTGTAACCAGAGACTCTCTCATCTCCTTTAACATGACTAGAGCATCGTAGATGCTTAATTTGGCCGACAACCTCCTAAGTTGAGCTAGCACATTATAATCCACATTGTATAATCCTTCAATCTTTATTTGTCTATGTGGTTCTTCCACTGAGAGAGGTGGAGGTAGCTTTTCCTAAGTGACTATTTGTTTTTCTTTATCCACTGGAGCTGTTCTCGAGGATAACACTTCCCGCTCCTTAGATTTATTTCTGTGATTTATTCTTGCTGAGATGTTGTAGCAAAATTTATGGTGTTTCTTCTTCTTCATTGAAGAGATCCAAGTTAATAGCAAGTGGTGCACTATGGCACTCGAGGACTGGCTCCTCACTCCCAGTGCTATCTTAACCGGTATCGTTGATATCTTCATCGTTCTCATTGACAGGCTCATTGGACTTATGCACAATTTGAGGATCGATTAGGGAATCGAGATTGGAGTTAGATTGAGCAAAGTCAATTTTTTTATCACTAGAAAAAGTAAAAAAGTAGCTGAAATCATTATCATTATATTCATTGTACCCCGATGGGGCTAAAAGATTATCATACATGGTCAGGGGTTCTAGGATTTTCTTCTTCGAATCTGAGACAACCACTCTAACAGAGACAGCCCCTATCCTACCACCCAAGCTATCGGTCTTCACCACATCATTCTTTTCTTTCTCTTCTGGTTGCTGCAATTTCTCTGACAAATTTTCCATCGAGGGCTAAGCAGGTTGTAGACTCTGTATGGCTGCCTAAGCTGAAGCAGTCTAAATTTGATCCAATATCATCTTAGATGATTTTCTCCAAACTGTACTTCATCCATCTTTCTTTGAATACGGATCTATCAGAGTGATTGGCTCAGTCGAAATCATATTTACAGAACCTTTCTTAGGTTCTTTTAAATATTATTTCAGGATTGTTATATTTCCTTCTTTGAAATTCCTCTTGAGCCAATCCTTAAAGATGAAATAGCCCTCTATTGTGTGTCCCAACATCTTGTGATAAGGGTAGAAATTGGGATACTCCTTATCAACTTCTTCCAGCCTATACAGTTTGGGTAATCTAAACTTGGGCTTCTTCATTAAATTTCTGAACATCTTTAGCACAGCCTCATCTTTGAAAGAATATATCCTACTTTATTCATTTTTAAATAGTTAGACCCATTCTACCCTCTGCTTGGTGTTGTCCCACTTGATGTGACTACTGGCTACAATGGTCATACTACTGTGTTTATTGTTGTTGAGTATGTTATGACGATTGCTGGGAACTTTGGTGAGTATGTTATTTTCCCTTATCAATTATTGCCACTATCCTGAACTTCTTCTCAAATATCCTGGTTGTCCTGGTCTTTTCTTATTTCTCTGAGGAGTTCATGTGCTTAACATCTTCTTGCAAGCTGCTGGCTTTGCATAACAGCTTCTTGAAGGACTTAATGGTGAGTCCCTTAAGCATGAAAGCTACAGGCCTATGGATGCTTTTGTGTAGAATCTCAATCGCCTGTTGTTCCTGTAGTTGAGGTTCACATTTCATGCTAAGGTTTCTCCACCTCAAGGTATAATCTACTAGGGTCTTGTTAGGCTTTTGCCTCTTCATTACAAGATCTCTAATACAAACATGATGTTGTGCTCCAGCAAATCTTTTCACAAACAACTGTTCTAACTCGACAAATTTTTTGACTGGTCCATTAGGTAGCTCTTTGTACCAATCAAATGTAATTTCTGATAGGCAACTGACAAACTGTCGGAAGAGCAAAGCTTCTTTACCTCCGGTGTTGCTACAACTAGCTCGAAAATGTGATATATGCTACTTGCAATTTTGTGATCCCATCAAACATCTTAAAGTTTGTTGACACAAAACCCTTGGGGTAGCATACCGCATCGAACACCTCCAGGTAAGGTCTACCCCTTGAAATCAATGCACCACCCTTAGATTTGGTTAAGGCCTCCCAAACTTATTGTTCGACTAACTATTTATTATCTTTCTTTAATATGATACTCGGTGAGGAATCCTTACTTTTGTTGTTCATCTCCGTTGGTGGAGGCAACTTCTCTCCTTTCATCGATAATATAATTTTTTTTTGGTTGGTTGACTCATGGAGATGCTAACTGTTGTGACTGTGACTATCCATTAATTGTAGCCATGGCGGCCATCTCATCCATTCTCTTTTTCATCGAGCTAATTTGTTCATCTCTTAAGAAAATAACCCCATGCAAATCATCTGTGGTTTTCCCTTCAATGAGAGATTAGGAATCGCGTGCAGATGTGGCAGCTCTAGTCTCAATGACATGAATATCCATGAGATCTTCATCGACATAATCATTAAAATCAAAATCTTTATCATCATCGATGGCTACTTCATGCTCTTTGGCTAGCTTGGAAATCTCAGTCCTGAGCTTTTCAACTTTCTCTTTGATTATTAATTCATATATTATTTTAAGATCTAGAGGATTTTCCTGAACATCTTCCACTTCTTCATCAAACTCGATAGCAATAGCTGCAACGATGTCTGATACTTTGGACCCTTACTTTATTCAACATTCTTTCCCTACGGGCTCAATAAACTATGTTGGTACAGCGACCTTGGGTATCCATACCTTCTTTTTTGGTGGTAGACGCGGTGTCTCAACAAATGCATCGGTATGCCGCATAGAGGCATGCTCCCCACGGTGGAGACCAAACATAGTATCGGGTGACTTCTTTATCTTCTCCCTCGTTGGGGCACTCTTACAAGCAACAACTGACAATATTCTTAGACCTAGATGTGACTTGACCGATCGACGTCCTGCGAACCTCAGAACAGCACTAGTAGCAAAATATATGATAGTAACAGTAGTATCAACTTAACTCCCCAGATAGAATCTAACGAGAATACAAGCTGGCAAAACTTTAGTTGATTTTTGAGACTGTCGTGTAAATCTAACATCCCTCAAAAAATTTTTTTTCATTCGACAGGACGCCGCACATCCCACTCACTTAAGCAGCTCAACAACTGAACATTCTTCTTTAGTGGCCAATCTCTGGAATACTATACGGACTTTAGTGATAGAAGCGGGCTTCTCCCTCTCCTCACTACAGCCATGAAACGATGGTAAGCTAATAATGATCTTTTGAATACTTTCATATCCATTACTATTCATCAACGGAACCTACTCCCTTGCAGGAGTGGAGAGACCTCCACTAATCCAAGTTCCTCCTCATGAGGAAACTCATCAACAAGTATCTTTTCTTGAATTTCTTCTTTAGTAGCATTTCGAGCCCTTTGGTTGCGGTTTCTTCTTTGTGATCAGGTTAATGGAGCAGACTTCAAACTCGATACAATTTCAAATACTGACGGTGGGATGGTAAATCCTCCAGTTGTATCTCTAATGATCATGACCTCCTTTCCTTTGGTAGAAAAGGGGACAATAGACTTAACAGGTGCTGGGGGAGCAGCAATTTTCATTTTCTTGCAGGAAGGGAAATTCTGGGGACAGTTCAGGTTAAATTCAGTGGTAGGCTCCTTAAATTCTAGAGCGGTGACTTTCATTATGAAGAACGGGACTTTTCCGAGAACAACTTCTAGTTCATCGAATCCAGTTCCAAAATAGATGGTGGGAGTGACATTGCAAGCATTGCGGCTAGTTGGCAAATTGTAGGAGAAAGTGAGCGTCGGGAAAGCCATTGCAACACCTTCAAAAAAAAATTCTCGGATTAGTTGTTTAGCCAACACCTTGTAACTCTAGTGCAAACATTAAAAATAACAAAAGCCGATCTGTAAATTGGGCAGTCTTTATTTAATTTTAAATTTATGAAGATTTTAATATTTATTAAAAATAGTTTGAAAGTAGAGGGATTTCTTTAATTAAATAAGAAAGGTTCGCAGCATGACAAAATTTAATTTAGTTTGCAAAGCAACAAACCAAACTTGAAAGTGAAAGTGAATTTTAGGACCTGGGGGACTGACTTCACAATGCATTATGTCAAGACAGAACTAGTCCACCAACACACCTATTGGGGGTCTAACTCCACACGAAAGATAAAAGTCCTAATGAACTCCTGAATCTCTCTACTCAAATGTGATTGAGCAGACGGTCCTAAAGTTTGAAAGAGTTAACCGTACTTATCCAAGAAAAGAATTGGTTAAGCATGTCAATGGAAGAAGGGTAATTTGTTCCATAAGGGAGATGGACACATTATAGATATATGAAGACAAGATTCCCTGATTTAAATAGAGAGAGAAACTAGTCCCCAACGGAGTTGCCAGAATTTGTCGGTCGCTAAATTGGAAATTGTCGGTTGTCATAATGGATATCCCGTTGCCCTTTTTAATTTAATTTACATATATAATTTGAAAAAAAGGGTAGTATTTTAAATTTTGAAAATATAATACCGGACTGATCTCATATCCTCAGTAGTTTAAATAAATGATCCTAATACCGCAAGCAATGCATCTGTCTCAAAGGGTAGACACGCTCCTTATTAGTAAGGCTTGATTAAATAAACTAGAGAATTTATGACTTCCGTTTAAGTTTACAAAAACCATTTTTATGTTGACCAACAAGTTCCCCTATTTAATACAAAAAATTAAATAATGTCTATACTAAGCTAGGTTCTTAAAAGTTTCCTATAAGGGCAAACCCCTATAGTTAATTACATCTTAGATAACTGAAGTCACCTAAGAAACTCTCGATAAAATTTAGGGGAAATACTCTTCAAGGATTTCAAAGAATAGGACTTTTCAAAAATATCGGAAAAAGAGGTGTGAAATGGGAATGGCTCAAATTTGGAACATTTATTTTTGAATCCAAAAGAAGAAGAACTAGGGGATGTCATGGATCCTGAGGAGAAGCGGTGACTTCCCCAAGCTATTTTATGGTTCGGCTTTAGTTTTAAGAAGGAGTTAAGTGTTTCATCTTGCCAATTTTATTAATTAGGGCTTACATTCATGCGAGATGATTGCACAAATAGCCTTGAATATGTGAAGATTTAGGTCGAACTAACGACGACCACAGAATCCTAAAATGAGTTAAAAGTTGAGGATTTATGTCGCACTAGGAGGACAACCTCAAAAACCTATGGCTCATTGTTTAATTTCTAAGGAAAGATGTGATGTTGTAGATCCTCATGCTGTAGAAGGCTTCCCATAAATTTAGCTCCAGGCTCCTCAACGAAATAGCAGTCCTAAAGTCTAAGGTTTTAATATTTAAATGACCAATTAAATTTAATTATTATGAGGGGGATTAAAGTTGATTAGAACGACACCGGTTAGGATCCCACGGTTCCCTCGTTCTGGCACCACTATTTTCTTCGGATTCACTTAGTCCAAATGAGTTTACTAAACTCAACATAATGAGTTCCATACTTTCATTTAGACTGTGAGAAATCTCATTAGCAATCGTAGGTTACCTCCTTCAAGGGATTCCTGATCATCCGATAGAGACATTTTAATTTAGTTGCAATTTATGTTTTGTTGTTTTATTTGTGGTTAAATTTTGTGTTGTTTTATATTTTGACAATTATGGCAGTGGATTTAATCTTTTTTTTTATTTCTTAATTTTAGTTTTGGTTTCAGCTCTGTGGCTATCCTAAAAGTTTCAATTTTGACATGTAGGGCGACCTAATTGTTTAACATGCAAGTTTACAGGTAAAAAATGAGAGGCACAAAAAGGTAAATAAAAGTAAATTGCAATGTAGTAATTTAAAGCGTACCTATCGATTCTTCCTATTCCTCCACCTGAAAGGTCAGTACTTGTATAGCATATATAAAATTTTGCAGGAATTAAAACATGCTTAAAGGAAAAGCACAGAACACAGGTTTAAGGTGTGTCTGCAAAACCCTATGTCATACCCTAATAGGTCTAATTTATTCATCTACGGGGATGATTCCATCAAACAAATCATAATATGTCCAAGTGTCCTATGAGACTCTCAAAGGATCATGAAAATATCCTGGGCAATACCCTAGACATTTCACAGTCCCTCGAATCATCTCAAGTTCATGTTGGTCTTATTATGTTTGCTATGTGGTTCACCCAATTCATACGCTTATGCTCAATGAACCTTGATGTTTTGATTATCCCTTTAAGTGGGGTAATTATCATTTGATGTTTCACTACGGATTATATGAGAAAAGGCCCTTAGGGGCAATTTGGGTTTAATTAAGAAACTTAGCGAGTTTGGTTTTCAAAGATGGGCTTGTAGTGTTTTGAAAATGTTTGAAATTAATTATAGGTCATTTTTTAAAACTCATTAGACAATTTTTTTTATTAAGCTTGATTTACTACTAAGCCCTTAAAACTTAATGGGTAGATTTGTAATTTTTAGGAAAATATAAATATTTTTACTTTTAATCCTTATCAAGAATCATAAATCATTTTAAAACCATTTATTGAGGTTTTGAATCAATGGGTTATGATCTTCCAAAGCCAGACCCCCAACCTCAATATCTTTTGATTTAATTGCTCGTCCAAATTTCATCAATTTGAGAGATTACAAATTTATCCTTAATGAGACCAAAGTGAGATGGGTTCCATTTATCCCTTTCATGTTTCAATCATTAAGATATGTCAATTAAGATCACTTATTACCCATTTACCCTTTGGTTAAGCCAAAATATTAATTGGGCTTAAAACCTAAAATTACCATTTTGCCCTTGAGGCCTTAACACCTTATAATTCATTAAATTAAACCCAAATGACTTAAAATTTTTATGTTACTCCAGTTATGGGTTAACTAACACATCAGAAGTGAAAATATGATTTATCTAAATTTATTTAATTTTATNATTGGAGTTAAGGTATTAATTCTATATGAATGGAGAATTGAAAACCCCTAACCCTAATTTATTTTTTAANTGCTATGTAGAAGCTACAAAGGTATTGAAGAATCAGTGCAGCTATATGTGTTTGCTGAAGAACGTCTCCATTCAAAGCAAGTATATATTCATTTGTTTCTTTAACTGTGTTTATTGGTAGATAATCACCATATATTTCATTAGGTTCTTGACTTGTGCAGTATAAGTCTTTCTGTTTGCTATTTTGTTCAGTTGATTATGCCAAGCTGCTAACTTTAATTGGTGATTAATAGTATACATGTTTCGTTTAAAGTTTGGATTAATAGAAAAATGAAAATCAGATTGGAGTAAATAAGTGTGCTTGATAATGGATATTCATTCATATAAAAACTTGAAAGCTTAGTATAAATGAGCAAATTTGGATTCCGGCTCAACTTTTGATTTTATGTTTGTTAATATGTAAACGTGTTGTTTAACAAATATCTCATTAAATACTCAATAAGACGAACATTTTGTGATGATTTAAATGCTTGTTATATGAGTTATTCTACATTTGACTAAATTTAATTATATGTTTTACACTTTAAAAAGTAATAGATTTTATTAGAGTATGAGCATTGATACTACATCAATAAATTTTCATGATCGGATATGAATCTCGATGTGTGACGAAAATTTAATGACAACTTTTTTACTATGGAATGTCAAAACTTCAACAAAAAACCATTCCGAATTTTGATTTAAACAAACATACGGTCAACCCAACCGATTCAACTAGACAAATACAATGACACCAAATTTGATCAAAATTGTGCCAAATTAAGCTGTTAAATCATTTTTGGAAGTTCAATTATGGTGCCCAATTGGAAGGTCAAACATGTTCCAAACCCAACAAGCTCACAATCAAATCAAGTGTCTCGTTGAGATAAATCTAACAAGTCCAGAATCATTCAATTTCGACATCGTTAAGACAATCAAATTTCTGCGGAACATTGTTAAATCATGGGCATTTTCTTTTGGTCGTTCGATAGAGTTGTCTATTTTTTTTTCCTTATTAATCGGGAGACCTCTTAAACTCTATAAATATAGTCATACCCCTTCATGAAAAGGGAGTAAGGGCCCGTTTGGGGCTGCTTAAAAGTGCGGACGGCGTTTTGAAAACGCCGCCGTCCTGTTTGGTTAGTACTTATCAGCAGATTATGAAAAACGACGTTTTGGAACATGTGAAAGACGCGGACCGCGGGCTAACTCCCGTGGTCCACATTTTGCGAATTCAATTTTACCTATTAACCCTTTCGATCCCGTGATACTTCGCTCCCGTGATACTTCTCGCTCTCGTGACTTTTTTTTTTTGCTCCGCCTCTCGCTCCCGTGACGTAGGTCGTTCGACGCCTCCAGCAGCGAAGAATCCATCACAAGTCTTGTCATCTCTAGGGATCTGGTTCTTTCTCGAGCTGGTTCTTCAGCATTTCACTCCTTCTCCACCTTCTTCTTTGGTTTTTCTCGCTACAGGTATATATTTCTTGTATTCAATGGCATTTCACTTTTACATGGATTTTGGAAGATAAGCAGCTTGAGTAAGGGTTTCGTGCATCATTATTGTGGCACTTTGTTAGGTTATCTTGAAGCTTGTTTTGCTTCAAATTTGTCAGGGAAGATTGTTTTGATTGGGAAAAAAATTTGTTAGAGGAATGTGAACTTCATTTTGTTTGATGAATGTGAACTTCATTTCTGTCAGAGAAGATGTTTTTCCTTGTGGATAAATTTTTTTTTAGAGGAATGTGAACACAATTATTCATTTTTTTGGTCTCAGAATGTGAACACGGTTAACATCTACAAATGGAAGCCTCCATTCATGCATTGTATTTTGGACATTGATAACACGTCTCTATTTTATGCTCACCATCACAGACGTGGGCAAGACTCCAATAATTACTTCATGTAAAAATTTTGTTATTTTCAATACTTTCTATACTTTCTAATTGTGTGTGGATATATGTTACAAGATAAGCAATTATATTAACCTTGTACATGAAAAGTATATAATATAATAATATGTACTTTAAGAGACAAATAGGCTGCAATAGATTAAAAAGTATTGTAAAAATGATGATTTCATATGGTAAGGTGGCATGTATTATAAAGTGAGAATTTCACTTATTAAAGACATTTTTTTTGGCATATGGGAATCTGCTATAAGCAAATGCATGTTTTTTATTTTGAAATTTTAGAGGGTAGATATACAACTTGTTCTTTTGTTTTGTGATTTTTTGCTATGAAAAGAAACATTTTGGACTTATCCGTTAACCTGACAGAACTCAATGAATAAAACTAAAGAGGCTGGAACATCAGTCATGAGGGATAGAGAGGTAACTATCACATTTTGTGATTTATGTATGAGAGATGTTGAGGTGGGAAATAGACCTACTACATTTTTTAACAAATAAGGGTGGCAAAATATCATGATTAAATTCAAAGAAATGACTGTAAGAGATTATGATCGCATGAAATTGAAGAACAAACGAGATCAGTTAAAGAAGGATTGAAAACTATGGAAAGAACTGAAAAGGGGATCAACAGGAATGGGTTGGGATCCAGTTAAGTGCACAATAGATGCACCAGAGGATTGGTGGGCTAAGAAATTACAGATACATAAATAACTAATTTTATTTTATGTTGAATCTAATTTCACATTGAGTTGAACTATTTTATTAATGCACATTTGTTATCTATATCAGACAATGCCGTCAGCAAAAAAATTTAAATTCATTGGCATTGATCCAGTACTGGAGGAAAAACTGGATGGAATGTTCACTAGGGTTTTCGCTAGCGTTCACCCCAAATGATATAAGGTTTGGCAGCTCAGCCCAAGAGATAGATACCGTGCAGATAAGTGATTCAGGAAAAGGTCCTAGCCATATTCACACAGATGTTCAATCCACTAGTGTGCCTAAGTGTCCTAAAGTAGAAAAGAAGAACAAAGGGGTTGCTTTCATTAAAGGCATTATTGATGCACTTGTTGAAACATGCAAAGCTAGGTCTTCTTCATCGCAGGACAACTCAATTGATGAGTGTCTTCAGGTCCTCAATACATATTTTGATATTAAGGCAGACGATGATGACTATATTCAATACGTGAAGGTGTTACGAGATCCAACCATCACACAATTCTTTATGAAGTTGGAACCGAAATACCGAGTGAAATACTTGCGATCTTTTATGGACAACTGAATATTTGAGTTATTATGTAGTTTATTTTCTATTGTTCTGTGTTATGTTTCTGTGATGGACACTTTCCTAGTTTTCTGGTTTTCTCTTTCTGCAGCTCCATCGTGAAAACACTACAAGAAGGTTCTCTAGCTTTCTTCCTCCTCACTTTACATGGTAATAGATCCTCTCTTACCTCACCGCATACATGAAAGACTCCTCTTTCTAACCTCTCTCAGTATAAAAGAACAAGCAATCCCTCCCTCCCTCCCTCAAGTTCCTAATCTCAAGCATCAAGAATGTAGTCACTACCTCTCTTTCAACAGATAACTATCCATTGTGGCGCTCACAAGTCCTCAAAATCATCAGGGTAAATGGCTTTGATGGATTCATCAAAGGATTGATCCCCAAACCTCCCATTATGGTAACCAATGCCATTGGCTTAACCGAACCCAATCGAGCACACAACACTTGAATGTTGGGGGACCAAAACCTGGCAACCGCTATACTCTCCACGGTACCAAACACCATACTACCAAATGTTGTGAACCTCATAGCAGCTGGGAGATTAGGATTACACTGGAGAAAAGACTACAAGCCACATACATATCCAATGTCATATAACTCAAAAATGAGCTGCATAATGTGTCTATGAAGAATAAAACTATGGTGCAATACCTGATACAAGTCAAGGTCTTCGTGGATAACATCTCCGACTTCGACTCAATTGTAGACGTTGAAGACATCATACATTATACTCCCAAAAGGGTTTTTACTGCATACTTAGCATTCAAGATAGTAATCCAAACTTCTCTTACTTATATCAGCCTTGAGGATCTCTACTCTCTCCTCAACAATGCAGAGATCAACTTATCCAACAAAAACAACACCAACCCGCTGCCACCGGACCCTCATATAGCCCTCTACTCTCAAAAAGAGAGTGGTCGTAACTATCACCGTGGGCGAGGAAGGAATCTCAATCTGTTACAAAAAGGGACAACTCGCCTCTCACTGTTGACACCGTCTAAACATCAATTGTTAACCCACCAAGCCCAAGGAGCACACATCCCTCCTTGCTTTTTCCAATCAAAATCAAGAATGGTTATCTAGATTTTGTTGCTTCCACCTGTCTGTCCTCCACCAAGCCGAACCATGGCCAGGATTAAGTCTTTGCTGACAATGATAATGTCATACCCATACAAAACTCAGACCAAGACATACTTCCAACTTCATATCGTAAGCTCCTTCTCTCAAAATTACTTCACACTCCTCAAATTACACATAAACTTATCTCCATCTTCCAAATCGCCACTGATAACAATTGTATAATTCTTTTTGATGCCTCATGCTACAAACTTTAGGATTGGACCTCATGACAAAAAATCCTTCAAGGCCCGTGTCATGATAGAATCTACCTTGTTCCTACTCTAAAGCAAAACATGCTCTCAAGATCCACCTTCGTCGACCTCAACTCGGTCATTCGTATAGAGAAGTCCTTACTACCATTTCCAAACACCAACCGCATCTATGTATTTCAAAATTTTTTTTTTTTGCAACTCATGTATTACAACTAAACAACATAGACTAATTTTCTCCCTCTCCAAAAATCATACCTACAAACCATTAGAATTTATTCATATCGATGTATGGAACCATCCTCAACTATTTCTAATCAAGGCTTATATTTTTATGTTATCTTTGTGGATGATGCTACACAATATACTTGAGTTAATATCATGTTTCACAAATCTGATGTTCTCACTCATTTCATAAACTTTAAACAATAAATCAAAAAACAATTCAATACACACATAAAATATATACAGTCCGATGGTGTTGGTCTATCCAAAACCATAAATTTGACAATTACCTGTCACGACATTTCCCATCAATTCTCTTCATCCTATACATCAGAGGAATATAGCTTAACCGGAATGGCAGTGTACTTAATCAACTGCAAGCCCTTCACCAATATCCATCTTCACTCCTCATATCAACTTCTCCACAACAAATCACCCACCTACAATCATCTTCGAGCCTATGGTTGCGCTTGCTTCCCTTGGTTCCTTCCACACACCCGCAACAAACTAGAATAATGCTCGACACAACAGATTTTCCTCAGCTACCCCAACAACATCAAAGGCTATAATTACCTCAACCTCACTGTCGACNAATTTTTATGGTAAGTTCTCTGACTTATAAATCACAGTGGAGAACAAAAATCAAATAATTTTTNTGAAATAGATCTTTTACTAGTAGTGTTCTCATGAAGTTCTTATCCTTTGAATATTCTAAGTGACTTAATATTACATATAGTCATTCTTGAAATGAATAGAAGACTAGAACTCTTAAACTTGATGACTAGATAATCTTGTAGCTACAGAGTTAATTTAATTACTTGAAGTTTTTCTGAAAATCTCACTATGTTAGTTATCTAAATCAAACTTATAGTATTTCTGAATTGAATCTTTACTACAATAGATCATAGCTTTTATATAGTACTAAAATTACTTGAGGACAAGTAATAGTTAAGTTTAGGGGATTTTGACCAAAAGAAAATATGTTGAGATTTTTATACCTATTTTATACTATTTTTGATGATATTACACTTTAAAGAAAGGTATTTTTGATGTTTTGTTGCAGGAATGATGAATTAGGGTCATTGGAGCAAAAAGATGCAAAAAAGAGCGAATTTGAAGCGAAAAGGACCAAAATCTGAAGATTTGAACTAGGGCACCGACGTCGAGCCCAACGGCGCCGATGGCGGACTTTTCCCGAGACTGCAGATTTAATTCACTTAGAAGGCCCGCCGACGGCGCCCTTGATGCCGCCGATGGCGAGATCGGCGATTATGTCCAACAATGCATTGGATGAGGACGAATTTTGGAGGGGTGCTTAAAAAAATCTTGGAAAAACTCATCCACAACTTTAAAAGAAGATTTTGGCCAAAAATGGAGGAGGTTCTAGAGGTGCTAGAGGCTCTAGAGCTCCTAGAGGGGGAAGAGTGGTTGTTAAGTGTTGTGAAAGTGTAGAGAGTCTAATTTGTGAGGAATTCTTCGAGTGATTGTAAGAGTGGAGGGAAAGTGAGAGATTTCTTCCTCCTTGTCCTTCGAAGAGGAATTTTGTGTGTTGTAAAGAAAGGAAGAGATTCAGAGGAACTTCGAGGAATTTGCTTGGGGAGAAATTAGAGATAAGTGTTATTTACATGTTGTAGTTTGTATGAATTTACTTTTACATATGAATTATGAGTTTTGTTGTGACTTCCCCATGAGTTCTGAGTAGTTTTCTCTGTCTTTCTCTTTATCTTGAGATTTGTGAAATGGTGATTTGAATTGGTTGAGCCATAAAAATGTTAAAGAAATTGTGATGATCTTTCCGAAATGGTAATTTGAATTGGTGAAGCCATAAAAATGTTTAATAAATTGTGATGATCTTTTCACTTCAATCTTAATTTACTTTCAATTTGTCAATTGATTTGTTAAAATATGTTGAGTTTTACAACTAAAGTGAAGATTACATCTAAGATTCATGGAGGTCAAAAATTGATTTGTTAAAATATGTTGAGTTTTACAACTAAAGTGAAGATTACATTCAAGATTCAGAGAGGTGAAAACCCTTGGAAGTTGGGTGCAAATAAATAGAGAAATAAAATTATGATTTTGTGAAGAATTGATTTTGTTTTATACGGTTTTAAATGTCAAAAAATTGTGATGATTTTAATTCCGATCTTCATTTAATTTTCAATCTAACAAATTGGAATGTTAAATATGTTGAGAAACATATGTTCTGAAAAGGCTATGATTTCTACAACATGGGGAGAGTCACATTCAATTTCATGGGTGAGGATCTTATCCATGGGGATGAATGCAAATAAATAAGAAAATATACTTTGTTGGATGCAGAATTGGAGATTTTAAGGTTACAGATTAAAATCCCCAGTTTGGTCCAGATGATTGGAAACTAATGCAAGATTGTTAGCCCTTAGATGAGGGAGTGGTGGGAGGTCTGGAATGGGAGTCAAAATCCTCCCAACATAACCACTGAATTAGGGACCAAAATTTGGATTAGTCAATGTTCTTTATACACTTGAAAAATGGTAAAGAATAGAATTGCTCCTATTTGGCACAATACAATTTTATATATTTATATAAATATTTTTTTAAATGATTTTAATTTCTTCACAATCTATATACTCATTGTAAAGGGGAACGATGTTTCTTAAATTTGAACTCTGTCACAGAATGTTTATTTTTCATAATTTTACTTTTGAAGTTTAATAATTAATTTAATTAACTTATTTCTTTTAATTACATTTTATTTAGCATTCACTCAATTAATCTAGATTTGAATTTCCTACTTAATTTTTAAAGTTTGAGTTGTGTTTTACATTATAGCTATAAGAACTTATTCATAAGCATCTCCAACTTCCTTGTGGGATCGATATCTGGGACTCCAATAGAGCTCTTTATTACTTGAGCGATGTGTATACTTGCATTATTATTATGGGTTTGGCAGTTTAAAGATTTTAAAAGAGAACTATTTTTACTAAAGTTAATTTATTTAATTTGAATTGCTTATTTATTATTAGTATTGTCGTGTGTGTTTTGTAAAATTGAATAATATTTGCAAAAAAAATTGCACAACAAATCCACCCGCATCAGAAATCATCCATAAAAATTTCAATTCCTTTCTCAATTAGATCACAAAAAATTGACATCATACTTCTTTGAAAGTTTCAGAGGCATTACATAATCCAAATGAAATTCTTCTAAATAAAAATTTTCCATAAGGACTAGTAAAAGTTGTTTTCTCTTGATCCTCATGAGCAATAGGTATTTGGTGGTATCCAAAATATCCATCCAAAAAGGAAAAATAATGGTGTCCTGCTAGTCTATCCAACATTTGATCCAGAAAAGGTGAAGAAAAATGGTCTTTTCTAGTGACAGCATTTAATTTCTATAATGAATGCAGATTCATCATCCAGTAACTTGCCTTGTCAGAATTAATTCATTCATTTCATTTTCAACCACTATCACTCCTCCTTTCTTAGGAGCATGTTGACCTCACTTTTGGTTGAGGCTTAGTTTTTCCGCTTTAGTAGCCTAAGGTCTAGCCATAAGACTTTCCTATTGACTATTCTTATAAAACTAGAAAAGGAACCCTCATCATTAGAAATTCCAAACTCTTCTCTACTCAACTTGAAATTCCACATATTAGTCAAACTCTAGCACTTAGTAGGTGGGGTCACTATGGGGGAAACTCAAGATGAGTCACCTTTAGGACTGCTGGACCTTAGGGTTACTCTAGCACTTAGTAGGTGGGGTCATTATGGGGGAACTCAAGATGAGTCACCCTTAGGACTGTTGGACCTAAGGGTTGACCCTGGGTGTTGGTTTAGGGCTTAAGGTACATACTTCCACTCACAATCACTCACAATCCTAACCTTAAACTTGTAGGCTTTGGTCCCTTGATACTTTTGGGAGACTCATGTAGGTGGTCCCCTAAACCCACTAGCCCTAGGCTAGGGTTTAGCTAAGACCACTACATAGAGGACCCAAAATGGGGTTTCCATTGGTACATGGCTTATTGATGGTGGTTGGCACTCCAACTCTACTAAGATACCCAACCTAGTCTTTTGCCCCTAAACTCCCCCAAATTACCTAGATACCCTTGGGACCCCAAATTTGGCCAAAATTCTTGAATTTACCCAATATGCTCAAATTGGTTCAAAAATCATTTCGAACACCTTGAAAACACCCAAACTACCCAAAATCACCAAAATTTACCAAATTACCAAAATACCCCAAATTTAGCCCAAAATTCAAAAAATTCCAAAAAAAATCTCAAAAATTCTCAAAACCTCCAACATATTCCCATTTTCATTTTCCTCAACTACCACATGATACAATTTGGCCAATTTCACCATCTTTGACCAAAACCCCCAATTTGCCTTTTAAAGACTCATTTTTCCCCAAATATGCCTCAAATTTCCATCAATTTGATCCCAATCTCGCCAAATTTCAATCCCAAACTCAAATTCACCCTCAATGTGACCAAAATAAACTAAATCCAAGCTCAATTGGCCATGCTTTGAGCCAAATTTTGATATAGGTAAAACCCCCAATTTTAGGCACATGACCTAATCTCACCAAATTGAACCCATAGTCCACTCAATTGGCCATAATTTATGTTGTAAACTCTTCATAACATTCCTAAACATCAAAATTTATCTTCAATTAGCCTTGGTGAAACCTCAATTTCATTTAATTTCAACCCAAATCCAAAAAAGCCCCAAATTTTGCCCCAAATTAACTATGTCCCCAAATTTCACCAAATTAATTGCCTTAACCCCAAAATTGGCACCCAATTCATGTTGAAAACTCTTCATGGCATTCCTATTGACCATTTTCAATAATTAATTTGGACTTAGCCCAAGGCTAACCCAATCTAGACCCAAGTCTATCCCAACATGCCCAAATTGACCAAATCTCCAAAATCCTTCAAATTGACCCCCCAATTGAAGTCAAAACCCTTTCCATCCTTCACCAAAATTGTTCCTTACAATCACCTACACCAAATGCAATAATTAATTAGGCCAATTGACATGGCTAGCCTAGCCGACCCAAGTTTTGGTCATTTGCACCCACTTGGACCCATGCACTAAATGTAGCCTAACCACCCCAAAACCATCAAATTAACTCCACCAAAGCCATTAGTTGGACCCTAAAACTGAGCCAAAAACCATCTAACCCAAGCTAAATGAGCCATGGACCTCGAGTCCCTCAAATTAAGAGATTTGATTTCCATTTTTGCTTAGGCTTAAGATATCTTTGTCAAAATAATACCTCATTGCAATAAATTGCTATGACATATTCCCCTGGGTTTCCTGAGCTTTTAGCCACCTCCCCCTACCATGGTAGGCCAAGCTAGTCACCGAAGAAGCCAAAAATGAGGGACACCTCCTCTTGAACCTCACCCAAATCAAACTCAGAGGCCACCTCACTCAAATCAAATAATAGAGCTCCTCTGCCCTCCACCTAAGCATCACAATACACCCAAGCATTGGCCTTGAGAGCCGCATCTTTGCCATTTTTATAAAAATTCACCTCCACAGCCACGGGAGGTGTGTTGAAATTTCCTCTGAGAGACTTCCCCAAATTGATCCCAAAGCCTCTTTGAGACCTCCTCAGTGCAATCCAACCACCACATTGCCCTGAATCCCCTTACCGGAGCCCAATTTTGAGCTTGAATCTTTGTCTAAAACTAGGACGGAGCTCATTACACTCCTACACTCCACAAAAATCAAATTAAACTCACCCACACCTTCACCACAGTGAGAGAAGGAAAAGCCCCATCAAATTCCCCTTCCATAGAGCCCCTAGCATAGCTCTAGACCAACACCTGGAATCGGGCTTGGTCGAATTCCTACCTAGGCTTTGCACCACAGCCAGAGGCTTAATCCCTAGCCTCATTGGATCCGAACGAACGTGTCGAGCACCTCTGATTGAAGCTTCACTTCTCAGAGCTAAGGTATTGATCTCCTTTTCCTCCCAAGCCTATTTTGATTCTGCATTTGATTAGGCTTGATTTAATTGTATGATTACCATATGGATATGTTCATCTCACTTAAACGAGCCCATAGGATCAATCCCAAAGTGATTTGGTTGAGTTTAGGCCGAGATCTTAGGGTTTTAGTGTGGACGATCACGGGATCACTCTACCGGGGACGATGATGGGGAGCCGTCCGATCGCGCGTGTATGGACGGAGGAGATCGAGCCGGATAGCGCTTCCTTACTTGAACCGCGGGCCGAGTCAGCGGCTACGTGGATGGCAGCGTCCAACTAGAGCGCGCCATACGTGCCTTCGGAGCTGCCAAGGATACAGTTAGCGCCACATTTTTAAATAGAAAAATAGGGATTTTCTTATTTAAATAAATAGCCCTAGCTTTAAAAATTTATATCTTGGTGTAGAAAAATCATAAAAATAAAATAAAAAGACCCTCTTGCTCAATGAATAGAGGAGAACAATGTGAAAATTATTTGGACTCCATTTGATGCATATTTTATTTTTAATTAATTAAACACTGATTTGAATGTTTTGATTCTCTATGCATGTAGTAACATCACCATGGCTTGAAATTTTAGCATTTTGTTGCCTCTATCTTAGGGAACATCCTCTGATTTTTCCAAAGTCAGAGGAGGTCCCTAGATAGAGATCCATAATTTTTTATTTTATGTCAATTATTTGCATAAATTAATCATTATAATTAGCATGTTACTTAGAAAATTCCAAAAAAATTTATGAAGGTTCACTATGACCGAGGACCCTTTAGAAAAAATTTCATGAGTTAAGTCATTAAGAATGTACTTAATCTTCACCAACCCTAAAACACAAAGAAAATTAAGTTTGGGTAACATAAACATCTAAATGAATTAAATTTTAATCTCCACCAAAATATAAACTCCAGAGAACTCCCCATAAAAAATTCAAAGCATTTGGAGTTCATTTAATATCTAAAATTGATTTTTCAAGTTAATTAACATTTTTGGCAATAAAATAATTTTTAATAATTAAAATATAACTTGAAAAAGTATAAAACTTGGTTTTTGGAGTTCTATGTGATTAGAGGAATTTTATAGAAATAAATTTGAAGTAAAAATAAAAACTTTATTTTTAGCCTATTTTAAATATTTAAAATAATAAAAAAAATGTAAAAATCACAAAAATAATAAAATTCATGAAAATTTTCTAAATTATTTTCTAAGCACTTAGGAATAATTGGAGAATTTTTCTTGATTTTCTAAATAAAGATATTGAATTTTCTAGCTTAAAATAATTTTTAAAGGCTAAAAAAGGATTTTCATTAAAATAATTCCAATAATTCAAATAAAAATAAAAAAAATATGAAATTTGGTTCTCTATGTCCCTTGACATCAGAGAGATTTAATAAAAATATAAAACTTAACTTTTCACATTGAAAATATTTTATAACTAATAAACACCCTAGAACTTAAAATAATTCTTAAAATTCAAATAAAATTCAAAAAAATCATCAAATTTCATCGAAAGGCTTCTTTGGTCTAAGCCTACCTCCAATAAAAATTTCAAAGGATTAGGATTTACCTTGGTAAAGTTAGAAATTTTCTTTGAAAAATCCTATTTTTGCATAAAAATAATTATATAGATAAATTTAATTTTCAAAAATCACACTTTCTCCTCTGATATCTCAATTGACCCATGAGTGAGTTAGGATAAAAATTCCAAAGTCATTTGGATTAAATTTGATGAATTATGAAGTGATAGAGCATTAGGGGTAAATGTGTAATTTTGGAAATTTTGCCTTAATTAACATTTAAGCCTAATTTCAGAAAGGAAAATGGAAAATCTTTGATTTTAACTAACATATTTGGATGTTTGAAACATAAGGAGTTAACTGGTAGAAACCAACCTCACTTGTCCTAATTAAAAAATATAAATTTGTAATTTCCTTAAATTACATAAATTTGAGAGTCTAGCCGATTAAATGATCCTAGATTTAAGGGTATGATTTTGGGTGTTAATAACTCAGTAATTTAATACCCCTATTTTACGAACAAAAAGAAAAACAAAAACATGAATTATCACCATCACTTATAAGTCAATTTCATTTGCAATGATTAAGACACTCACCAAAATCTTAAGGGCTTAGTAGTGACTTAGGTTAAACAAAGTATCATTTAATAAGGATTAGAAAAGTAAACATCATTGAAAATTAAAACATCTTTCAAACACTACAAGCCCAAGTCAAAATTTGGCTAAGTCTCTTAAACTTGTCTCTTTAAAGGTCTTCACACACATAATTCTTAAATTGAATTACGAGTGATAATTACCCAATTCTTAAAGAAAATAAAGACATCAATGCTCACTGAGCACTAAGGGTATTTACAAGATGAATTATTAAGCAACATAATAAATTTAAGAGAACTCGGGATTTTCCACCAGACAGCGAGAGAGTAGCACAGACCTGCTTCTTTCTCTAGATTTGTTGGATACCTCAGAGATCTACTAAACTTAATATGTTTTGCTTCACAAAATCATCTTTAATTAAACTCCTAAGGACCCACCAATATATGACATAGGGTTAGGAAAACTACCAAAACCTTACTTTTTTGCCTCTACATGAACTGCCCTCACATGCATTTTGAGTTTCAGGTGGTGGGACGAGAAGACTCGCCAGGTACACNCCAATTGATTTGTTAAAATATGTTGAGTTTTACAACTAAAGTGAAGATTACATCCAAGATTAAAGGAGGTCATAGCCCTTAGAAATTGGGTGCAAATAAATAGAGAAATAAAATTATCGGGCTTACAGTTGGAGATTTTANTTTCAATCTGGCCAATTGATTTGTTAAAATATGTTGAGTCTTACAACTAAAGTGAAGATTATAACCAAGATTTAAAGAGATCAAAGCCCTTGGAAGTTGGGTGCAAATAAATAGAGAATTAAAATTATTGAATGTAGAATTGGAGATTTTAGAGTGACATACTAAAATCCTTAATTTGGTCCTATCATTTGGGTGCTGAAGTGTACATGTTAGCCCTCAGGTGAGGGGAACGTGANATCTTAGTTTACTTTCAATCTGGCCAATTGATTTGTTAAAATATGTTGAGTTTTACAAATAAAGTGAAGATTCAAGGAGGTTAAAGCCCTTCGAAGTGGGGTGCAAATAAATAGGAAAATATAATTATCTAACGTAGAATTGGAGATTTTAGAGTGACAGACTAAAATCCCCAATTTAGTCCTATCGTTTGGGTGTTGAAGTGTAGATGTTAGCCCTCATGCGAGGGGAACGTGGGAGCTTTGAAGTGAGAGTCGGTATGCTCCCAGCCTAGCTGCAGATTTAGTAAACAAGCGTAGGATTAGTCAATGTTCTTTATGCCTGGACCAAAGGGTAAGGAATAGGTATGCTCCTACTTGGCACAATACAAATTGAACTGATTTACTTTATGAATTTACTATAATTTCTTGACGAGGTTATATATTGAATATCACATTTGAACCTTCATTAGTATATTTAGTTATTTAATAGTTATTAAGATTATATATTTATTTGAATTGCCTATTAGTGATNAAGAGTTATTAAAATTACATATTTATTTCAATTGCCTATTAGTGACAGATAAGCAAATTGAATTTTATTGTTTCAATTGAGTATTGCTTTTCTAAAATCTTAGTTCGTAGTTCTAGTATTACTCCCTGTGGGATCGATATCTAGGACTCCGTTAGAGCCCTATATTACTTGAGCGATACGTATACTTGACTTGATAAGTGTGATTTTACAACTATTAAATATTTTGTACGTGAGTGATACGTATACTTACATTGATAAGTGTGACTTTATAATTATTGAATATTTTATACATATATTACTTGAGCGATACGTATACTTGCGTTGATAAGTATGACTTTACAATTATTGAATATTTATTACATCCATATCCGAATCTATAACTGTTATTAAGTTTTGGTGCAGTTGCTGAGGAATTAAATCTTTTAGCAGCACTATTAAATAGTTATATTTTTAAGCATATATAAAGTTGCTGTCAGTCTTCATACTCCAAATATTCTTCTTCAGCTTTCTTTTCAAATGCATCTATGAAATATTCATTGATTAAATAATCGTTAATTTGAAATTCATTAAGTAATCATTAATATTAAAATCCATACGAAAGATAAATTTCATTTTTTTGGGTATGACATTGATTTAGCGATATTAAATGTAACTTCTTGATCACTGACTCTCATTCTTAATTCTACTTTCTATACATCTATCAATGCTCTTCCAATAGTAAGAAATGGTATTCCTAAAATGATAAGAATTTCCTTAACTTCCTCCATATCCAATACAATAAAATCTACAGGAAAGATAAATATATCAACTTTCACCAAAACATCTTCTATAACTCCTTTAGGATAGGTAATTGAATGATCAGCTAACTGAAGACCTATAGTAGTTGGTGAAATTTCTCCTAATCCTAACCTTCTAACAATCGATAGAAGCAAAGATTAATACTGGCTCCTAAATCACGTAAATCTTTTCCAAAAAATCTTTTGCCAATAGTACAGTGAAAAGTAAAACTTCCAATATCCTAAAGTTTTTCAAGAACCTTTATTCTAAATTATTGCCTTACACTCCTCACTAAGTGAAACAGTCTCATTATCTGTAAACTTCATTTTTTATTAAGTACATCCTTCATAAACTTCACATAGCTTGGCATATGTTCAAGGGCTTCAACAAATGGAATGTTTATTGTTAATTTCCTCAAATTTTTTAAAAATTTGGTAAATCTGTTATCTCTGTTGTACTGCTTCAATCTTTGAAGAAATGTAGGTGGTGGTCTTTCTACAGTAATTTTCATCACTTTAATAGGATATTCTTACTTAAGATGAAAATCTTCACTACACTTTTCATTTTCCACTCCTTCTTTCTTAACTTCAATCTATTTTTGAAATTTTATTTTTAATTATTTTCCAATTCTCAGTTGAATAGCCTTAATTTTCTCTTTCTTTTGATATGTAGGGTTAAATTCAACATTACTGTGCAAAGTTCCTGTCGGTCTTTTGCTAATTGTAGTAGCGACACATCCTAACTGATTTTCCATGTTTATAGTTGTAGCTCCTTGACTTTGTAATTGTGCTCCCTTTTGCAATAATAATTCATCCATTGAAAATTTCTTCTCCTTACTCTATGAATTGCTATTAAAACCTTGAGGGTAATTAGGCTTATAATTAGAATTTATTTGATTGTTAAAATTTCTCAATCAGTTTGCAGGATTATTCCCCCTTTGCATATTTACAGCCTTAGAGATATTATTACTCCAACTAAAATTTGGTTGATTTTCCAAACCAAGATTTAGATAATTTAAATAAGGATTATTAGTTCGTTTGTTTATTGTATTTAAAGTTTCTTCGGAAATTTGAGAATCCATCATTTGTGCTAATGAATTTTCCTCAAGCAGAAGAGGTGTCTGAGAATAATTCATTCCATATTGATCTGTCTGCTTTGCTATTGGAGCAATTTGAGTAGCCAACATAGATATTGCATCACAATCATGAATATTAGCTACTCTTTTTTGAGTTTCCCTTTTAGAGAGCCATTAAAAATTTTTCATAGTCATCTCTTCGATTAAAGAATATGCTTCATCGAATGGTTTTGACATTAATGATCCACCAGTAGCAGCGTCATATATAGAGCTAAGAGATCCAACCAATTAATTATAACAAGTTTGAATTATTAACCAATCTGGTAATACATAGTGTGGACACTTCCTAAAGAGATCTTTAAATCTTTCTCAGGCTTCATAAATTGATTCTCCTTCAAATTGACAAAAAGTAGTGATATCATTTTTAAGCTTAGTAGTTTTTAATGATGAGAATTATTTAGACAAAATTATTGTGATAAGTCTCCCCAAGTTTGGATAGATCCATTTGCTAACGAGTTTAGCCACATCTTAGCTTTACCCCTTAGTGAAAAAGGAAAATTTCTAAGTCTGACATCATCATTTGACACTCCATCATATTTAAATGTAAGACATAATTCTAGAAAATTAGCAACATGTATGTTAAGATCTTCAGTTAGTGTTCCCCCAAACTAATTATTTTGTACCATTTGGATAATAGTAGGATTAAGCTCAAATGAATTAGCTGTTATAGTAGGGTTTTGTATACTCAAATGAATTTCATCTACTGTAGGATTAGCATAATCTCTTAAAGGTCTCTGATGATGTACTTTTCAAATTTAGGATTATTTAAGTTTGTTGCCATTTTATTCAAATTTTCTAACTCTTTTTGTTGTTTTCAAATTTTTCTATTAGTTCTTTCTAACTCTGAATTGTGAGGACTAAACCTTTAGATGTTAAACTGTGCATACACAACACAATAAACAATTAAAATAAGAAAACACACTAAAATTTAAAAATATGAATTAAATTACTATTTTTTTAGTTTTTTAGTTCAAATAAATTCTTCGAAATTATAAATTAATTCACCATTACTCCCCAACGAAGGCGTTAAAAACTTGCTGCGGTATTTTTGGTATGCATTGTAAATATCTTTTAAAACTGCAACACACCCATAATAATACAATTAGTAAATAAGCAGATCAATCACAATAAAAATCACTTTAGTATAAATAGTTTTATATATTAAAATCTTTAAGCTACCAAACCTTAATAATAATGCAATTATGCATATCGCTCAAGTAATAAAGGGCTCTATTAGAGTCCTAAGTATCAATCTCACAAGGATTTGGAAATTCTAATGGTAAACATTTTAAATAAAATATTAAAACTTCAAACACTAAGTAAGAAAGACAAATCTAACATAAATTTAATGTATGCTAAATGAAATGCAGCTAAAAGAGCAGAATAAACTAAGTTATATTCTAACCTAAAAAATTAAACTTAATAAGGCTAAAGTAAGTTTTTAACTGAAGAGTTCAAATTTTAAAAAAAACATCCTTCCCCTTTATAATGAGTTTATGGATTGCAAATATCGGCGGGGAAAATGTGCATTTGTGTATGTATGTGTATGATCCTTGAAAGTAATTTTAATTTAATATACATATAAATTTGGTTTTTTAGAAAAATAGTGTTTTAATTTTTAAAAAAGTAATGTTTTGATTTTTGAAAATATGAGACCGAACCGATCCCGTATAGACAATAGTTTAAATGATCGAGCACAGCACCACAAGCAATATATCTACCTCAAAGAATAGATACACTCCTTGTTGGTGGTGCTCGATTAAAAAACTAAAGTGTTTATGACATCCGTTTGGTCTATGAACCATTTTTTATGTGCCCACAAATTCTCGTATCTAATATAAAAGATTAGATAGGGTATATTAAGCTGGGTAAAGTTTCTTCTAAGGGCAAGCCCTTATAGTTAATTACATCTGAAATGACCGAAGTCACATAATAAAAATCTTTATTTAGATCATAAAATCATTCCTTCAACGATTTCAAAAGGTAGGAGTTTTGAAAGATCGGATAAAAATGTGTGAAATTGGAAGGGCTAAAATTTGGAACATTTTATTTTGGAAGGCAAAGGAGGAAAGACTAGAGGATGCCACGGATCCTGAGGAGAACCTTAGTGACTTGCCAAGCTATCCTATGGTTTGGCTTCAATTTTCGTGAGAAGACATTAAATGTTTCATCCTGCTAATTATTTTTATTATATATGGCTTACATTTGTGTGAGATGGTGACACAAATAGTCTGGAAGATAGAAGGGTTTGCATCACATTAAGATACAATCTCATAACATAAGGCAAGTTAAGATATAGATTGCACAATATAGTTGTGCAAAAGCCTAAAGATAAAGTTGAGGATTTATGTCACACCATATGAACTACCTTGAAGTCCTATAGCTTGTATTTTAATTCTAAGTAAAGATTTGCCATTGTAGATCCTCATGTTGTTGTAGATCTGTTTGCTCTCTTAAAGTTGTTTTTTTGTACATCCTTGTCATGCTTCTTACAGTGCTTGCTCCAAACTCCCCGGTGATGTAACATTCCTAAATTATAAGGTTTAAAGGTTTAAATGACAAATTTCAATTCATTCATTATGGAGGGGTTAAAGTTGATTACAGGGACACCGGTTAGGATCCTACAGTTCCCTCGTTCTGGTACAACTATTTTTTTGTTTATTTACTTAGCTTAAACATGTCAAACACATTTCAATCGGGGAGATCTCGTTAGCAACAGTGGGTTACCTCATCCGATGGACTCCCATAAATTCAAAAAGACGTGTTATGAAATTGTGTTTTTTTTTTGTTTGGGTTTTGAAAATGCTGTTTAATTATAAAAAAGTTGGCTGGTTTTGGAAATTTCATTTTTTGTTTTTTAGGTGAAGTAAAATCTACAGCCAAACATAAAAAATAATTTAAAACAAGGATAAACTATAGTAAATAAAATGACAAAAATTAAATTAAACTATAAAAGCGTACCTGTCTTCTTCTCGCTACTTTCTCTAGAAGATTAGCTTTTGTAGCATATATATAATTTTGCTGAAATTTAAATAAAATTGTAGGAAAGAAATTAGGGAAAAGTTCAAGCTACCTCTGCTGCATTATATGTCACAACCTAATGGTTCCCTAGAAGTGTTAATGGATGATTTTCTTGAGCAAAGTATAATAGGTCCTTTCATCCTTCAAAATATTTAAGAGATTATAAGGGTATTTGGAGCAAGACCCCAAGCAACCTTTATAATCTTTTGAAACATTTTGAGTTCATTTGAAGTAATTATATTGTTCAAATAAACATCTGAAGTTAAGTTTAGGGTTTCACTGATTAAGTTACCATATTCTCAGTGAACTGATGCATGAGAGGGGTACTTAATTAGTCATTTAACATTTCATTTAAAAGTTAAATAAATGGGTACCCATAAGGGTAGGGTTAATTTATTGAGAATTTTATGCCTACAACGAAGGTTGGGCTTTTAGTTTTAGTAAAATATTCATGGTTAGTTATATTTCTTTCCTAAACCTCATTAAGTAAGTTCATATTATGCCTAGTTTGCTACTGAGCCCTTAAGACTAATGTGTGGATGAGTTCAAGACTTTTAGGAAGGTTAAATTATATAGTATTTTTAATCATTATCAATGATTACATCACTGTCGGCACTAAAAAGTTGAGGAGTTTCCCACTAAAAGCTGTCAGCTACTGGAATCGGAATTTCATCGCCTACTTCGGAAAGGCATTTTAATTTACATATTTATATATAGTTTTTAGAAAAATACGATATCAAAATGATCCGAGCTCTTTCATAGTCCAAATGAAAGAGCACTATATATCAAGCTATGTATCTATGCCGAAAGATAAAAACCAGACTTGAGGGTGAGGCTCGATCAAATAAACTAAGAAATTTATGACATTCCTTTGGTCTGCAAAACTATTTTATTATAAGCCGAAAAATTCTCCTATTTAATATGAAAAATTAAATAGGGTTTATATTAAGCTGGGTTTTTTAAAGTTTCCTATAAAGACAGACCCTTATAGTTAATTACATCTTAGATAACCAAAATTACCTAAGAAAACTCTCGATAAAAATCAGGGGACATTATCTTTAGAGAGGTCAAAGAAATAGGACTTTTCAATGAGATCGTACAAAGAGGTGTGAAAGAGGAATGGCTCAAATTTGGAACATTTTTTTGGAGACCAAAGGAAGAAGAAATAGAGGATGTCACGGATTTTGAGGAAAACCTTGGTGACTTCCCAAGCTATCGCATGGTTTGGTTTCAATTTAGAGGAGAAAAAATAAAATGTTTCATCCTACCAATTTTTTTAATTAGGGATTACATTTATGTGAAACGATCACACAAATAGGGTAGAAGATATGAGGATTTTGGTCATGACGGACGACAACCTCGAAATCCTAAAACTAGTTAAGGCTTAAGTTGCATAGCAGGGCTATACAAAAGACTAATGAGAAGGTTAAGGATTTATGTCACACTAGGTGGACAACCTCGATATCCTATGACTTGTTGTTATATTTTAAAAAAAAGGTTTAGCTGATGTAGACATGTGTTGTTGTTGAAGATGGTCATGCTGCCCACAATGCTAGCTTCAAGCTCCTCATTATGATGAGTTTAGGTTTTATAATGTTTCAAGTCATGATGTCAAATCAAATGTTTCCTAAGTTCATGGTTAATTACATATTGGGGATTTTAAAGTTGATATGAGTGACACCGGTTAGGATCCTACGGTTCCCTTGTTCCGACACCACTATTCTCTTTTGGATTCACTTAATCCAAATGAATTTACTAAACACAACTTAATGAGTTCCATACTTTCATTTAGACCATGGGAAAACTTGTTAGTAACCGTAGGTTACCTCCTCCAAGGGATTCCCGATTATCCAATAGAGACAGTTCAAGTTAGTTGTAATTTTTGTTTTTTTTTTTGTTAAATTTTGAGTTGTCATATATTTTAACTATTGTCGCGGTGAATTTTATCTTGTTTAATTTTTTTTAGTTTCTATTTTGACATGCAGGGTGACTTTAATCATGCAAACAAGAAACAAAAGGTACGAAAAATTAAATGCAATAATTTAAAAGCTTATCTATCGATTCTTCTCGCTCCTCCACCTAAAATGTTAGCTTTGACAAATTGTATATAATTTTTGTAAATATTCAAATTGTACGATTAGATGAAGGTATAACTACCAAACCCCAAGTTATGGCTTTATTGAGCTTCAGAAGATCTTAGTGGATGATTTTAGAATAAAATATAACAAGTTCAATTTGCCCTTCAAATTATTCAAGAGATTCCAATGTGCTCTGAGCATGACCTTGAACCACTATGAAGATTTCTTAAAATATTTTGAGTTCATTTTGAACTTATCATATCATTTTATTAATCATCCAAGGTTAAGCTAAGGTTGTCCCATTGCTCAAGAAAACTTGATGTTTTATTTATCCTAAGGATAGGACACTTCATTAATCAATTGATGTTCATTTATGAGTTGTGTGGGTGGGTTCCCATAATGCAAATTTTAAGTAAGTAAAGGTTTAAAGTTAAAATCGGATTTGTAGTGTAAAGTGGTGTTGATCATCTATTGTGTTATCTTCTAAATCTAATCAGATGAGTTTAAATGTCAAGCTTAGGTCACTACCAAGCCCTGAACAACCATGATAGGTGAAATGGTAACTTAACAGAATTTGAATTAAATGACATGCATTCTTATTGAAAGATCACATTGTCATCAATTATGGGCTTAAAGTTAATGAAATATTATCTTCCTAACTCAAACCCATCACTTGAGAATTGTTTAATTTTGATTGGCTTCCAACTCATGTAATTAAGGAAATTACAATTTTGTTCTTAAGGTGGCTAGTGAGTTCCTACTTTTTAATCTCATTGTACTTCAATCATCCAAACATGTTCATTAGGATAAAAATTACCCATTTTCCCTTCAATTAATCCTAAATTTAATTAAGGTAGCAAAATCTAAAGTTACCTTTCTACCTTTGAGTCTATTCACTTCATAACTGATTAATCAAAATTCAAATGACTTTGAGAATTTAGAATGTCCTATCCATGGGTCAATTAAGACATCAGAGGTGAAATTGTGAATCTTCAAATTTTAGTTTAATTTAAATAATTATTTAAATGTAAAAAGTAGTATTTTCAAACTTGTTTTACTTAACTATCCAAAATAAAGTTTATATTTATGAGAAAATTATTAGAGGACCCCTTAAGTCAGAGACACACTAAAATAAAATTTCATGATTTTTTGAATTAAATTTTTACTTTAATTTTGTAATTATTATTGATTGATACAATTTAATTTGAATGAAAAAGATATTTTATTTACAAAAATTATTTTTTATACTTTTATTAAACCAACACAGAGAAACAAATTTTGCATTTTTAGAAATTTTAAATTATTTATTATAACTATTTTAGTGAGAAAATAAGGAAAATTCATTTTAAGTTTTTCAAAATTTATTTTTATCTTAGAAAAGTTAGGAAGAATATCATAATAAGGTATAAGTGATCAGGGAACAATAAGGCACACTTTGAAATAATTTAGTATCTGTTGGATTTTTAATTGTTTTAATTATTTTCAATTCAAAATAAATCTTAAAAAACAAGTATTTTCTCAAAAATATATTTTATTTTTCCTGAGTGCTTATGATTGCAAGGAACTCAGGAAAATACTTTTCATAATTTTCTCAAATGTATTTGATTTAATAAAATTATTTTTATACAAAAATACAAGGTTTCTTAGAAAATTAACTTTAGAGCTCAAACTTAGTCATATAATTTTTAAATTTTTACAGTGGGTAAACATGATTTTTATGCACAATGTGGAATCAATTTGGTTAATTTTTTATTAGTATTTAATTTAGAGAAATTACATCAAGATTTATACACTTATGAATATATAGAAATTTATAAAATTATTCAAGCCATGATGATATTTTTCCTAAGTTTCTCTAACCATAAGTAACCTAATAAAATTATTCCCATAATTTTTCAAGTGATATTATAATTTATAAAATTAAAATTAGTCAAACTAGTCATCTTAGCTTGAAAATTTGGTTAGAAGCATTATTCCTTTCTGGAGTCGCACAACTTTCATTTTGTTCTTTTGATTTTGAAAGATGAAATTCAGCAAATTTGAGGCAACAGATGTGCGTCAGGAAGAATTTTTTTAGATTGTCTCAAAACTCTCACTCGAAAGACGTTCTTTCCGTAGCGAAGATCTGCTAGTAGGTGAGTTCCGTGGCCGACACGTGCGGGAGCTTCTCGCGAACTAGGTCGAGGAATCCTCTGAGTCAGCAAGCCTTAAGAAACCGTTTTCTAACCTCCAACCTTAGAAAAATTAGAGAACATCCCCTTTGTCACATAGAATAAATCCTAGAAGTTTCAAGCCATGGTGAGTAATGCTTGGTCATAATAATTTAAAATACTCTAGATAGTATTTAATTCATTAAAAATAATAGATTAAATAATTAATTTTTAATTTTATTCTACGTTATTCTCCTTTGTGCATAGAGCAAGTGTGTATTTTATTTTATTTTTTATGATTTTTCAACATAAAGATATGATTTTTCAAAGTTCTAATATTTATTTAAATCAAGAAATTCCTAATTTTCTATTTATCCAACTCATCTGTTGTGTCATCTTCATCCTTTTCAAAGCGCCACGCATTGCATCCTGGTTCGGTGCCACCATTTGACTTGACAACCATGCGTCCCAATGTTCACGCACGAAGGCTTCATCTGACTCGATCTCGTCCATCCATTTGATCCATGCATGATCAAACGGCTCTCCATCATCATCCTCAATAGCCAGAGCAAGTGAGCAATTAAGATTCTAGACTGAATATCTCTCTTGATACTCAACAAAATCACATGGGGTTTGTTCCTACACCTTATGGTTACAATGTTATGAAATTAAACATTTCTCCATAAAGGACTAAACCGAGCTCAAATTTATGCTTAATGGCTTATATCTTTATCTAAGAGGGGAGGCCATAATCAGATGCTTGTGGAAGCTTCACTGGAGTCCAACAAACTTCCTGGATGTGTTGGTTCCCTCTGGTGTAAGCTCAAAGTAGAAGTTCAATAAAATGTGGTGCAGCCTTGGTCTAGGATAGGTTTAGAAAGCTCCAAAGAGGGAGATTTCAATGAGGATCTTCCTCTATAGCTCTAGGGGAGCTTAAAAGTAGTTCAATTTGAGATTTGGGGAAGTATTATTGTGGCCAAAATTTTCCCTAATTTTGATCTCAAAAATTGAGCTCAGGTTGTGGGAAAAACGGCCAAGAGATGGTTGCGATGAGCTTAAGGAGACTTGGAGGACCTCTGGGAGAAATTTGACAGAGTTTCCCCAACCAAATTGAAGATCTCCCTTTTTTACCATAGATGAAGGGTTTAAATAGAAAGGCTTAGGGTGGAGCTCGAGGCTTCAATTTAGGTGCAATTGGGTGCTGAGGTGGAGGGCTGCAGAGTGTTAATGGCTAATCAAGGCTAAACACAATGGATGGGTGTAATGGGTTTTGATTCAAGGGGGGTGGCTCTTGGTTTTAGGTTTTTAGGCCAGGAGTGGTGGCTAGAGAAGTCAAGGGACCAGGGAAATGGTTTATGATGTTTAGCCACTAATGTTTAGTGATGATGGTGAGAATATTTTGGTTTAGGACATAAATTGGGTGAAATCCCATAAATTAAGGGACCATTGGCCCAAAGCTCAAATAAGGTGGACTAGTGGGTCAAACCTAGTCACTAGGCTCCATTTGGTGGTTGTGGTGTCATTAATTAGGTCACTTAGGGATAGCTTAGTCAACTTTGGTGCATGGGTTCAATTTACGTTAATTTTGCTTGAATTTGGGTTTGGGATGGGCTAGCCAAGACATTAGACTCAATTGATTGAGTAATTTGGTGTGGATAATTTTCATGAAGACTTGAGAAAATATTTGGAGTGATTTTGAATTGATTTGGTGGGTCAATTTGAAGGAATTGTGGTCATTTTGTAAATTTGGGGATATAAGGTTAGACTTGGGCTTAGCTTAGGATAGACCTGGGTTAAGTCCAAATTGATGCTTCAAAATGGTTTAGGTGAATGTTTTAAAGAGTTTTCAACATTAATTGGGTGTCAATTTTGGGGTTAGAGCACTCAACTGGGTGGAATTTGGGCACATGGCTAAATTTTGATAAATGTGGAGATTTTAGATTTGGGATGAAATTGAGTGAAATTGAAGCTTGAACAAGGCCAATTGAGGGTTCAATTTGGTGTGTGGAGTTATTTCAAAGAGTTTATGATGCATAATTGGGGTAAGTGAAAGGATTGGGGGTTCAATTAAGTGGGATTTTGGCTTTAGGCCAAATTCAGGTTTTTTGATTTAGTTTGAAATTGGACACAAATGTGCATCAATTGGACTTGGATTTGGTTTGAATTGAGTTTGATCATGATTAGTTTGAATTTAGAATTTAAAGTGGAGAAGATTGGGATCAAATTGGTGGACATTTGGGGTGAATTAGGGTACTTGGGCCTTTAAACGCAATTTGGGGCTTTTGGTCAAAGCTGGTCAAATTGATCAACATGGGTTCAATTGAAGGGTCCAAATTAGTTTTGGGGACATTTGAGATGATTTTGAGGGTTTTGGGAAAGTTTGAGCCACCAAGGGTATTTTTCTAATTTTGATAAATTTGGGGATATTTTGGCAATTTTGGTAATTTTGGGAAGCTTTGGGTAATTTGGGTAGTTTCAATTGGTTTGAGATGATTTTTGGACAAATTTGAGTAGTTTGGAAAGTTTTAGGAATTTTAGTCAAATTTAATATTTGGGCGTGTTTGGATAAATTGGTCAAATTTGGGAGCAAAAGGCTAATTTTGGTATTTTGGTGAAAGTGATGTGCCAACCACTCTATTTGAGCTATGGACTAATGGAATCCTCTACTTTGGGTCCTTCATGTATTGTTCTGAGCTAGATCTTAGCCTAGGGCTATTGGGAATAGGGGGACCATCTACATGAGTCTCTCAAGGGATCAAGGTCAACAAGTTTGGGTTTAGGGTTGTGAGTGGAATGTGGTGTGCAAGTGACTGAACTAGCTCTAGAACAACACCTAGGGTCAACCTTAAGGCCAAGCAGTCCTATGGAAATACCCCTTGAGCTCCCCCATATTGACCTTGCCTACTAAGTGAGGAAACCAGATTAAGTGGAAAATAGAAACACTAAAAAGGAAATAGGGCGTCAATACCTATCCTGAAAGTAAGGATGGGAATAGGATGTCTAAGCCTACCCCTAATGTAAGGATGAGAGTAGGATGTTAAAGCATACTCAGAAAGTGGAAATAGGAATCAGAATTTAGGTACTAACCCTTAAAGTGAAAATGAGAATAGGATGTCTAATCCTACCCTGAAGGTGGAGAAGGGAATAGAACATCTAAGCCTGCCCCAAAAGTGGAGATGGGAATTGAATTTTAGGTATCAATTCCGGAAAGTGAATTAAAATTTAGGTACTAACCTCGAAAGGAGGGAATCAGAATTTAGGTACTGATCCTGAGATTGGAATTCTAATTTAGGTATCAATCCCAGGAAAAGAATCAAAATTTTGGTGCCGACCTTGGAAGGAGGGAATCAGAATTTAGGTACTGACCCCAAGATGGGAATTGAAATTTTAGTATCAATCTCAGAAGGAAAATTAGAATTTTGGTACCTACCTCGAATTAAGGGAAATCAAAATTTTAGTACTGACTCCGAGATGGGAATTAAATTTTGTTATCAATCCCAGAAAAAAATCAAAATTTAAGTACCGACCTCAAAAAGACAAAATTAGAATTTAGGTACTGACTCCAAGATATCAATTGAAATTTAGGTATCAATCCTAGACAGATAATCAAAATCTTGGTACCTACCTTGAAAGGAGGGAATCAGAATTTAGGTACTGGCCCCGAGATGGGAATTGAAATTTAGGTATCAATCCCAAAAAGAGAATCAAAATTTAGGTATTGACCTCAAAAGGATGGAACCAGAATTTAGGTACTGACCCTGAGATGGGAATTGAAGTTTAGCTATCAATTCTAGAAAGAGAATCAGAATTTAGATACCAATCTCGTAAAAAAGGAATCAAAATTTTAGTACTGACTCCAAGATGGGAATTGAAATTTAGGTGTCAATTCCAGAAAGAGAATTGAAATTTAGATACTGACCTTGAAATAAGGGAATCATAATTTAGGTACTGACCCCAAGATGGGAGTTAAAATTTAGGTATCAGTTCCAAGAAGAGAATCAGAATTTAGGTACCAACCTTGAAAGGAGGGAATCAGAATTTAGGTACTGACTCCAAGAACAACATGAAAATAGTCTAGAGAGTTTGTGGTGTTAATTTTTTAGATATGTGAACTGTGAAAATTGATATTAGTGAGGAAAGTTTGTGAGATTTTGTGTAGAGTATGGAACTCAATGGGGATGTGTGGAAATCGGTGCAGACCAAGACAGTTGTGCTACGCAAGCAAAAATTAAGAAACCTCGAACTCAAGAGAAACAAACTAACCAAATTTATCATTTTCTTTTTTTATTGTTTTTATCAAATTTAATTATCAAAGTATGTTTTCAAAACTTCATTTTTGTTGGTTCATTTTTTCAAAAGGATATTTTATTAAAATATGGTTATCATCAAGTTTTTTATTTTTATTTTTATTTTGTTCTTTGTTCATTATAATTGAAAACCAATGTATGGTTCTGGGCTTTTTATCCATCGTACAAAAGGGAAATTTGACAAATATGTTGAAATATGAAAAAAATTTCATTAATTTGTTTTAAACAGGTGTTATAGAGTGAATGCATGATGAAAGCATCAAAAGAGACAATCATGCTGAATACATCTAAAACATCATGAGCTGAGTACATATCATATATGCTGCTCTGACGCAGTACAAAAGGTTATAAAAACTATCTATCTATCCTCTGAGGAACAAGCTCCTGATCAAGCTGACCTACTAAGCCATGTTCCAGGACAAGAATTTCTCTTTGCGTGTACTTAGAGGTACAACTATCTCATAGCTCGTATAGCTATAGCACCTCAAATTCTGGATCTCGTCGGAATCCATACGACATCTTGTTGTTATCGATCCTTCTGAGTGTAATGGAAACTCTACATCGTGGTACTCCACAAATACAGTGCTTTGCTAGATCAGCTCTATTCCCCTTTAAAATTAGTCTTGAACCGACCGGCAGCAGAATTGCAACTAATCCTCTGAACTCATCGGGTCTGATGACGTCAATTTCTTTTTCGAACAAAATGTCACTTTTACTCATGAACGAGACAATGCAGAAAAGCCTGACAAAATCATAGTGATCTATATGTGGGGGAATACAGTCTCCCTCTTCATATATGTTGATGATGCAACTATTTGGAATGCATTCTGTTAGTAGCACGCTCCATCTGAACATCCCTTTAATCATTCACTTTATTTTGGGAGGAAATGAATCTACCTCGTCATGTCTTAATAACCCCGGGGGGTTCCCCTCCCAATCCTTGGTAAAATTGTAGCGACACCCACATTTAATGGTTATCTTACTTTTTCTACTCATCCACTTTTGTGGCTCTGATTAGGTTCTTTCCATCAGAAGACCAGCTCGACCTCTATCTCTCATGTCAAAAATGTGATCTAGAATGCTTCTTTCTTCGCTTTCAGAAAAGTCTCTGGTGTATAGTTCTAGACCTTCCAGTATATTGGTAAATCTTCCCTGAACTTCTTCATAGAATTCAAACTCTCTCTTCTTTACTTTGGTCATCTTATCAAATTCTGCCATGCTAATCATCTGTGATTGTTGGAGCCACTCCCTCATTTCAATATCTATAAGAACTCCATGTATGTGATGTATGATTCTCCAACTGAGTGGCCGGTAGTCTGAAATCCACTATCGATAGATGTGTACTCCTCCAGAGTGTTTTAATGCTCTAAGTAGAGGACATTACATTCTGGGCATTCCATAAATGCTCTTGTGTCTATTATCTGTCTAGGGACCTCGATGTTGCACTTTGGGCAACCATCGCAAAGCTCATCTGTAATTGTCGGTAACGTTGGCTCTATAGTAGACTCGGATCCTTAGTGTTGATCTTTACTATCTATGGTAGCCCTTCTTTCTCTTGATGACTGACTATGTCCATCAGGGGACCCTCATACGTCACATAGCATTGATCGAAGTCCAAGTTAAAATCTATGATGTCACCCTGAGGTGCCCTTTTTTCATTAAGTGTGAGATTCCAGCCATCCTTGATAACAAAAATCAGCTTCTATCAAGACATTTTTTCTATAGACAATAGAAAAAAACATCAGTCCATTGAAATTTAGCAGGAACGAGAAGAAAACAAAACATTTATTAGACTGAATTTTCATTTACACATGTGCAAAGATTATTTTATTTAATTATATTTATATTTAATTTAATTTAATTGAATATCAGAATTAGAAGCAGAACGGAGGAAACCAAAGTATGCAACTTCAAAAGTTTTCATTTTATTGAGGTTAATTTTATTACAAAATTTTAAACCCAGTCATATATGATTGGCCAAATAATAAACCTTAAAATGATTAAATTCTCAAAAAGGCCATTTTAAGCAGTGTCAAGTAATATAGTATGTCTTCAAATATCGTCCATTGATTGGTAGCACATGTCTTTCCCCTTGAAAATCCATCAGGTGGTAAGCTCCTCCTAAATAGACTTTTTCGACAAAAAATGGTCCCTCTGAAGTTAGTTGAAATTTTCCACCTATCCAAATATGCATAATTTTATCGGCTATAAGTTCTTGAGCTTCAATATCCAAATATGCTAATGTTTGTAGACTCATTAAGTTGAGTGATGCTCCCGGATCTACCAATACTCTGGACAACACGAATCTACCAAAGTTAATGGAGATGTACAATGTTCGATTGTAGTCGGTGGTTCCAAGAAACATGTCTTAATCTGTGAAGTTTATCCCTTGTTGTTCTCTTAAAGAGCAAAACTTCATCTGAGGATGTGTTGGCCAATTGTGCTAAGCGAATCATTATGTCAATCAAGGCTCTAACTAAAGACTCTCTCATCTCTCTAGATAGGATTAGAGCGTCGTGGATGCTTAATTTGGGCAGCAACTTCTTAAGATGAGCTAGCACATTATAATGCACTTTATACAATCCTACAATCATTTCTTGTTAAAGTAGTTCTTTTACTGGTGGAGTGGGCATAACTTCTCTTGAGTTACTATTTATTTCCCTTTATCTAATGCAGCTCACCTCCGAGGTAACACTTTCCCGATCCTTAGGTTTATCTCCATGATTACTTCTTCTTCTTGCAATGTTTTAGGTAAATATTTTATTGCTTCCAATTCATCAGAAAGATCCAAATTAATGGTGAGTGGTGTGCCATGATACTCAAGGACTGGTTCCTCACTTCCGGTGCTATCGTAACTAGTGTTATCGATATCTTCTTCATTCTCGCTAATGGGTTGATCGGACTTAAGTACGATTTAAGGATCGGTTTGGGAATTGAGATCAGAGTTAGATTGAGCAAAGTCAGTTATGTCATCACTAAAAACAGTTACAATGTAGCTGAAATCATAATCATCATATTCATAATACCCAAGTGGGGCTAAAAGATAATTATACATGGTCAGGGGTTCGAGGATTTTCTTCCCCAAATCCTAGACAACAAGTCTAACAGAGGCTCTTATCCTACCCCCCACTCTATCGTTCTTCACGACATCATTCTTCTCTTTCTCTTTTGGTTGCGATGGTTTCCCTAGTGAAATCTTCATCTTGGGTTGAGTAGCCTGTAGACTTTAAACGGCTGCCTGAGTTGAAGCGATCTGAACCTGACCCAACATCTTCTTGGAAGATTTACTCCAAACTATACTCCATCCATCTATCTTGAAATACGGATCTATCAGAGTGATCGGCTTGGCTGAAATCATATTTACAGAACCTTTTTTCAGGTTCTTTTAAATATTCTTTTGGGATCATTATATTCCCTTCTTCAATATTTTCTCGAGCCAATCCTTGACGATGAAACAATCCTCTATAGTATGTCCAAGAATTTTTTGGTTGATACACAAAAAAAATATGCATTGTTAGACTCATATTTTATACTCATTTTTTGTGATATTGCATTTTAATGGAAGGTATTTTTATGTTTTGTTACAGTTTGTTGATTTTTAGGACTTGAAGTAAAAAAGAAGTAAGAAGAATGGAATTTGGAGTCAAAATGACATTTTTAAAGAAATACTCGGCGCCAATGGCGCAGACTTATAAAACTGCTGATGGATTTTACTCGGTGTCAACGGCACCAGACGTAGCGCCAAAGGTGCCTTTTGATAGAGGGGACAGATTTAATTAAATGGTCTCTAGCGCAGACGGTGCCAATGTCGATTCAAACTCTATTTCTTGAAGATTCGACTAATTTGGACACTTCTTGAAGAGTTTTTTGATGCACCTACTAGAGAACCGACTCTAGGCTCTATTTGGGGCCAAAATTGACCAAAACAGGCGCTCCTCTTCATTCTTACTTGCTCATTTTTGCCACACCTCACCTCCATACACTTTTCTATCTTTATTCCACCACCATTCAAAAGTCTATTACTGTTCTTTTTAAGATTTTATAGTTTTTATGGTGAGGTTAAGTGTGAATTCTTCTCTAAGAGTGTTGGAGAAGAGAAATGTGAGAGATTTCTTCTTCATACATTTCCTGGGAGAGGCTACAAGGAATTTTCNGATTTCAATTTCGATGACCGACAGCTTCTTACGGGCAAACCCCACACCAAAAATAGTGCCGACAATGCAACTTCAAAAGTTTTCATTTTATTGAGGTTAATTTTATTACAAAATTTTGGACCCAGTCATATATGATTGGCAAAATAATAAACCTTAAAATGATTAAATTCTCAAAAAGGCCATTTCAAGCAGTGTCAAGTAATATAATATGTCTTCAAATATCGTCCATTGATTGGTAGCACATGTATTTCGCCTTGAAAATCCATCAGGTGGTAAGCTCCTCCTAAATAGACTTTTTCCACAAAAAATGTTCCCTCTGAAGTTAGTTGAAATTTTCCACCTATCCAAATATGCATCATTTTATTGGCTATAAGTTCTTGAGCTTCAATATCCAAATATGCCAATGTTTGTAGACTCATTAGTTTGAGTGATGCTCCTGGATCTACCAAAACTCTGGACAACACGAATCTACCAATGTTAATGGAGATGTACAATGTTTGGTTGTAGTTGGTGGTACCAAGAAGCAAGTCTTCATCTGTGAAGTTTATCCCCTGTTGTTCTCTTAACGAGCAAACTTCATCTTAGGATCGTTGGCCAATTGTGCTAAGCGAATCATTATGTCAATCAAGGCTCTAACTAGAGACTCTCTCATCTCCCTAGATAGGATTAGAGCATCGTAGATGCTTAATTTTGGAAGCAACTTCTTAAGATGAGCTAGCAGGTTATAATACGTTTTATACAATCCTACAATCATTTCTTGTTAAAGTAGTTCTTCCACTGGTGGAAGTGGGCATAGCTTCTCTCAAGTTACTATTTATTTCCCTTTATCTAATGGAGCTCACCTCCGAGGTAACACTTTCCCGATACTTAGGTTTATCTCCATGATTACTTCTTCTTCTTGCAATGTTGTAAGTAAATTTTTTGTTGCTTCCAATTCATCAAAAAGATCCAAATTAATGGTGAGTGGTGTGCCATGATACTCAAGGACTGGTTCCTCACTTCCAGTGCTATCGTAACTAGTGTTATCGATATCTTCTTCATTCTCGCTAATGGGTTGATTGGACTTAAGTACGATTTAAGGATCGGTTTGAGAATCGAGATCAGCGTTAGATTGAGCAATGTCAGTTATGTCATCACTAAAAACAGTTAAAATGTAGTTGAAATCATAATCATTATATTCATAATACCCAAGTGGGGCAAAAAGATAATTATACCTGGTCAAGGGTTCGAGGATTTTCTTCCCCAAATCCCAGACAACAAATCTAACAGAGGCAGCCCTTATCCTACCCCCCACTCTATCGGTCTTCACGACGTCATTCTTCCCTTTCTCTTTTGGTTGCGATGGTTTCTCTAGTGAAATCTTCATCTTGGGTTGAGTAGCCTGTAAACTCTAAACGGCTGCCTGAGTTGAAGCGATCTGAACCTGACCCAACATCTTCTTCAATGATTTACTCCAAATCGTACTCCATCCATCTATCTCAGAATATGGAACTATCAGAGTGATTGACTTGGCTGAAATCATATTTACAGAACCTTTTTTCAGGTTCTTTTAAATATTCTTTTAGGATCATTATATTCCTTTCTTCAATATTTTCTCGAGCCAATCCTTGAAGATGAAAAAGTCCTCTATAATATGTCCAAAATTTTATGCCTGATACACCAAAAAAATATGCATTGTTAAACTCATATTTTATACTCATTTTTGGTGATATTGCACTTTAATGAAAGGTATTTTTATGTTTTGTTACAGATTGTTGATTTTTAGGACTTGAAGCAAAAAAGAAGCAAGAAGAATGGAATTTGAAGTCAAAATTGCATTTTTAAAGAAATACTCGGCGCCGATGCCGCAGACTTATAAAATGGCTACTGGATTTTACCCGGTGAACGACGCCAGAAGTAGCGCTAAAGGTGCCTTTTGATAAAGGGGATAGATTTAATTAAATGGTCTCTAGCGCAAGCGGTGCCAATGTCGGTTCAAACTCTATTTCTAGAAGATTCAACAAATTTGGACACTTTTTGAAGAGTTTTTTGATGCACCTACTAGGAACCGGCTATAGGCTCTATTTGGGGCCAAAATTGATCAGAAAAGGCGCTCCTCTTCATTCTCACTTGCTCAATTTCGCCACACCTCACCTTCATACACTTTTCTATCTTCATTCCACCACCATTCAGAAGTCTATTACTGTTTTTTTTTTAAGAGTTTAGAGTTTTTGTGGTGAGGTTAATTGTGAATTCTTCTCTAAGAGTGTTGGAGAAGAGAAATGTGAGCGATTTCTTCTTTATACATTTCCTAGGAGAGGCTACAAGGGATTTGCTTTGAGAAAGAGTTTCAAATAAGTGTTGTTTATTTATTAGTGTTGTATGAACTTTCTTTTATATATGAAATTTGTGTTTTGTGGTATCTTTCTCATGAAGTCTGAGTAGTTTTCTTTATCTTTCTCCTTACTCTGAGATATGATGAAATGAAGAGAATATGGATGTGCCAATATTTAAAATATAAAATAAATTATGACACTTTTTTAGCTCCGAACTTAATTACTTTCAATCTTGCCAATTGAATTGTTAAATTTTATTGTGAAACATATGTTCCGGAAAATGGAGTATGAGTTCTACAATAAAGTGAGGATCACATTTGATTCCATGAAAGAGTATTTCGTTCATGGAATTAAGTGCAAATAAATAGAAAAATATATATTGTTGGGTGTAGAATTGGAGATTTTAGGGTGACAGACTAAAATCCCCAATTCAATCTGAGTGTTTAAAAGCTAAAGCAAGAGTTAGCCTTCAGGTGAAGGGAAGTGGGAGCTCTGGAGTGGGAGCCAGTATCCTTCTAGCCTAGCATAGATTTAGGGACTAAACCTAAAATTAGCTAATGATTTTCTATAACACTGTATCAGGGTAGAGAATTAAAACTACTTCTATTTGCCCTTTAAGAGTTTATGTTACTCTGTTAGCAGATGAACATCACTTAACTATTCAAAATCGTGATATTTTTGCTAATTCATTTGAGCTAAAATCTGCTATTATCCAAATGGTATAAAATAATCAGTTTGGAGGAACAGCTATTGAAGATCCTAACTTTCAACTTGCTTGTTTTCTTGAAATTTCTGCTACTTTTAAATATGACGGAGTGTTTAATGATGTTGTTAGGCTTATACTTTTTCCTTTTTCATTAAGGGATAAAGCTAAAGCTTGATTAAATTCATTAGCACTTGGATCTATCAAAACTTGGGGAGAACTATCACAAAAATTCTTGTCTAAATGTTTTCCACACTCAAAATCTGCTAAGCTTAGAAATGTTATTACATCTTTTTGTTAGTTTGAAGGGGAATCAATATATGAAGCCTCAGAAAGATTTGAAGATTTTCTTAGAAAATGTCATTCCATGCTTTACCAGATTGTTTAATAATTCAAATATTTTACAATGAATTAGCGGGATCACTTAGATCTATTATAGATGCTACTGCAGGTGGATCACTAATGTCAAAACCTTTTGATGAAGCATACTCTTTAATCAAAGAAATGGCTACTAACAATTTCAATGGCCCTCTGAAAGGGTAAATCCTAAGAGAGTAGCTAGTATTCATGATTTTGATGCAATTTCTAATTTAGCATCTTAAATTGCCGCTATTTCAAAAAAGATTGAGCAAATTGGAGTGAAATATTCTCAAATACCCTCAGTATTAGATGAAAATTCACTAGGGCGGAAGATTGATACTCAGTCATCCAATAAAACTTTAAATGCTATAAATAATTGAAATAATAATCCCTATTCTAATTATTATAACCCTGGATGGAAAAATCACCCTAATTTTAGTTGGAATAATTATAATATATTAGTGAATCCCTCTAAAAATTTGAACAACCAAGTAAATCTGAATCATCAGCCTTATTATCGAGTTAACTCTAACGCTAACCCGAAAGTTAAGGAAAAGAAACTGACAATGGAAGAAGTAATGTTGAACATGTGAAATCAAATACAGAATCAAGGGGCTACTATTAGAAATATTGAAAATCAAGTTGGACATATTGCTACTGCACTCAGTAACAGACCTTCTGAAATTCATTCGAGTACTATGGAAGTTAATCTAAAAGATCATAATAAGGAGCAAATTTAAGCTATTCAATTACAAAGTGGAAAAGAAGTTGGAACAAGGATCTAAAGAGAAACTAGAGTTGATGAAGAAAAGGAAGAAATGGAAAGTGACCAAAATGAAAATGAACAAACACAAGTTCCCTTTGAAAAACCATAACCTCCAAATCCTCAAAGACCGAAGCAGAAGAATAAAGATAAACACTTTACAAAATTTTTGGAAATCCTTAAGAAGTTAACGATAAACATTCCTTTCGTTGAAGCTTTGGAGCAAATGCCAAGTTATGTGAATTTTATGAAGGATATACTAAAAAATAAAAGGAAGTTTACAGATCATGAAACCTTTACTCTCAGTGAAGAGTGGTGTGCTATTATTTAGTAAAAGATTCCTGAAAAATTAAAAGATCCTGGTAGTTTTACTATACCTTATGCTATTGATGAAAAGTTTTTTGAAAAAGTTTTATGTGATTTAGGAGCGAGTATCAATCTTATTCCTCTATCGATCTTTAAACATTTAGATTTGGTAGAGATTTCCCCTACTACTGTAACTCTTCAGTTAACTGATCATCAATAACTTATCTAAAAGGAGTTATAGAATATGTATTAGTAAAATTGGATAAATTTATTTTCCCTGTAGACTTTATAGTATTAGATATGGAGGAGGATAAAGAGATTCCTTTTATTTTTTGGAGACTATTTCTTGCAATAGGGAGAGTTGTGATAGATGTGCAAAAAGGAGAATTAATAATGAGAGTTAATGTTCAAGTAGTAAAATTTAATATTACAAAAGCTATAAAATATCCTACAATAGAAACAAACAATGAATGTTTCAAGATAGAAGTAACTGATTATCTGAGTAATGAGCAATTTAAAGAAGGTGTTTGAAGACAAATTAAAGCAAGGATAATTTTTTGAAAATAATGAAAAAATGATAGAAGAGGATTTAGATTATATTTAGGTCAAATTTAAAATGTTAGATTTAATGGGAAATGATAATAAAAATCTTATTCCTTCAAGTATTAAACCTCCTGATCTTGAACTGAAGATATTACCTACTCATTTAAAATATGTATTTTTATGAGAGTCGTCTACATATCCTATTATTGCATCTTCTGAGTTAACTAAAATTCAAGAACAAAAATTAATATAAATGTTGAAAAGATATAAAAAGGCTTTTGGATTAGCTTTAACATATATTAAAGGAATTAGTCCTTCTATTTGTATGCAAAGAATTGTATTAGACAAACAATACGAACCTAAAGCTGATCCTCATAGGAGATTAAACCTAATAATGAAAGAAGTTCTTAAAAAAGAAATTTTAAAATAGTTAGATGTTGGAATTATATATCATATTTCAGATAGTGCTTAGGTAAGTCCAATTCGTTGTGTTCCAAAGAAAGGAGGAGTGACCGTTGAAGAAAATGAGAAAAATGAATTAATTCTAATACAACAGGTTACTAGTTGGCAAATTTGTATTCATTATAAAAAATTAAATAAGGCCACCAGAAAAGATCACATTCCTTTACCCTTTCTAGACCAAATGTTGGATATATTGGCTGGAAATAAATATTATTGCTTTTTAGAAGGATATACTAGGTATCACCAAATTCTAATTGCTCTAGAAAATCAAGAGAAAAGAACATATACAAGCCCATATAGAACATTTTCTTTACGTAGAATGCCTTTAGACTATGTAATGCATCTGCAACATTTCAAAGATGTATGATGTCAATTTTTAGCACTTTTATTGAACATGGAATGGATGTGTTTATGGATGATTTTTCTGTATTCGGAACTTCATTTGAATTATGTTCAAGTAATTTAGAAAAATTTTTGGAAGTATGTGAAAGAATCAACCTAGTACTAAATTGGGAAAAATGTCAATTTACGGTTGTAGGAGGTATTGTACTTGGGCATAAAATTTCTGAAAATGACATGAAAGTAAATCCTGCAAAAATTCAAGTTATTGCAAAATTACCACCTCCTACTAATGTTAGAGGGGTAAGAAGCTTTCTAGGACATGTTGGTTTCTACAGGCGCTACATAAAAAAACTTTTCAAAAATAACAAAGCCATTATGCTAAATTTTAGAAAAAGATATGAAATTTGATTTAAAAAGGAATGCATAAAAATTTTTGAATTATTGAAAGAAAAATTAATCACTGCAACTATAATAGTTCAACCTGATTGGGAAAAACCATTTGAAAAAATGTGCGATGCTAGTGATTATTTTATTGGGGATGTTTTGGGACAAAGGCACAACAAAGTTTTTAAAGTAATATATTATTCTAGTAAAACTCTAAATGATGTTCAAATTAACTACACTTTTACTGAAAGAGAGTTATTAGCTATTGTTTATGCCTTTGATAAATTTTGACATTACTTAATTGAAATTAAATGTATAGTGTGTACTGATCATTCTGCTATTAAATACTTAATGCAAAAGGAGGATGCTAAACCAAGATTAATTAGATGGATACTTCTATTACAAGAGTTTGATTTTATCATAGTTGATAGAAAGGGAAATGATAACCAAATAACTGATCATTTATCTAGACTTGAAAGAGAAATATTAACTAATTTTGCAAATGAAAATTTAGAAAATTTCTCTGATGAAGTATTGATGAAATGAATGTACCGTGATATGCTGATATAGTAAATTTTATTGTAAGTGATATCTTACCACCTGATATTAAAAATCCACAACTAAAGAAATTCATATATGATTCAAAATTCTATTTTTAGGATGAACCATATTTATCTAAACAATGTAAAGATCTAATTATTAGAAGGTGTGTGCCTTATGAGGAAACTCAATAGATAATTGAAAGATGTCATGATTCTTAATTTGGAGGACATTTTGGAACAAATAGAACTGCATATAAGATATTGCAAGCTAGATTTTATTGGTCTGCTCTTTTGAGAAATGTTAATGAATATATTAAAACATGCAATCAATGTCAACGAGTAGGAAATATTTCTAGGAGAAATGAAATGCCTCTAAATTATACATTACAAGTTAAAATTTTTAATGTGTGGGGTTTAGATTTTATGGGACCATTTATGCCTTCATTTGAAAATTTATATATATTAGAGGTTGTTGATTGTATTTCCAAATGGATTAGATCTATTATTGTATCTAAATATGATGCGTGGAGTGCTTCTAAATTAGCTATGGAATGCCGAGAGTAATTATTACTGATGGAGAATCTCATTTTAGGAATAAGAGAATCAAAAAATTAAGTAAGAAATATGATATTATGCATAGATTCTCTACTACTTAGCATCCTCAAACTAGCGGTCTATCAGAGATATCAAATCATGAAATTAAACAAATTTTGGAAAAAGCTGTAAATCCCTAAAAATTAGATTGGTCTGCTAGATTAGATGCTGCATAATGGGCATACAGAACTGCTTATAAGACTCATATAGGAATGTCACCATATAGACTTATTTTTGGAAAAATATGTCACTTACCAGTAGAATTGGAGCATAAAACATTTTAGGATATTAAGGAATTTAATTTTAATCTAAAATATGTTGGTGAGAAAAGATTATTGTAACTCAATCAACTTGAGGATATTGGAAATGAAGCATATGATAATGCAAAAATTTATGAAGAGAAAATGAAAATATGGCATGATTGGAAAATTATTAAAAAGAAGTTTGAACCTGGATAAGAATTTTTATTATATAATACAAGATTGAGAGTATTTCCAGGAAAACTAAAATTCAAATAGTAGGACCATTTAAAGTAATAAAAGTCTATCATTATGGAACTATTGTTATTAAAGATCCTAACATTGGAAAGATATTTGAAGTTAATGGGAATCAATTAAAATATTGTTATGAATGACACATACCACAATTTAAAGAAGTTTTAATGTTAAGTCAACCCAACTAATCAAATGGTACATCAGGCTGACGATGCTAAACCAAGCGCTTCATAGGAGGCAACCCACATATATAAAAATATATATATCTATGCATTACTAATTTATTTGATAAGTGTTTGATATATTAGGACATAATATTCCTACACAAATTTATATATCATAAATTAAAACAAATAGTGGTATTGGAGGAAAATTTGGAATCGAATTAAAAAATGAAAAGTCACGATTTTAGCCACTGGCGCCGATGGCGCCTGCTAAACAGACCATGGTGCCAATAGTGCCATCAGAAGCGCCGACGGCGCCGATAGTAGTTTGATAGTTCAAGATGAATTTGGCAGGATTTTGCTCTGTAATAACTGTACGGAGGTGTTTTTAAAGTCCTAAAAACTGCCATAAACGACTAGAAACTCTCTATTTTTGAATTTCATGGCTTCCAATTCCAGAAACACTTCCAGGTATGAAATTTTTAATAGAAAAAAGTTTATCAATTTTGACACACAGAGATTATATGACAAAGTTATTACAAAGAAGAGATTCATCAAGGAGAGAAGCTTTGTCAATCATGGATTGATTAATCCATGTTCTTCAATTGATAAAATCATTGTACAGAGACGATGGAAGTTATGTGCTACACTACCGCTACAATTATTGTACCAGTGGTGAAAGAATTCTATGACAATTTACATGGAATTACCCAAGGAGTAGTCTTCAGACAAGGTGAGGTTGTACCATTTTCTCCCGCGCGAATTAATGAGTTGTATATGATAGAAAACGTTCTAATGAGTCATTATACAAATTTTATACCTACGAGAGATTTGATGTAAGATGTATAGAATTTTCTGACGAATGAAAATGATATCTTGGAAATACGAGATGAGGGATACGTTAGTTTCTCTGCTTCATCACTTAATCCAATATCGAAGCAGTGACATTTCTTCATTTCTGCAAAATTACTCCCTACCATGAAGATTAGTAGAGTCACCAAAGAAAGTGCCATTTTAAATTATTGCATTCAATTGGAAAAGCCCATTGATGTAAGATCCATCATTCTTAAATATGTTATGGGTATTATTATGAATGGGCCAATTTATGGACTTGGGCATCTTTCCATAATTTTTCTACTTTGCAGTCAATCTCAAGTTCTATATGTAAGTAGGGAAAAAGTTCTATTACCTTGGGAGCCCATGATTCCTACTGATGATAATTATGTTGGGAATGGGAATGAAGCATTAGATATTATCTTAGACATTTGTCACCTGCTTCAACTCGATTGATGCCACCAATAGTTGGAAGTTCACTTATTTTGAAAAAGAAATTAAAAAAAATTTAAAGAGAACTTTAGAGTTTTACGAATGCAATAGGAGATCTTAAATACCTTTTCAATCACCTAGATTGGAGGATGAAAGAGAATTTTGATTATACTGGAACAACTGAAGCAGCATTTGTTTGGATGTTCAAGGAAAAAGGATGGATCAAAGAAAATTTGACCGATCAATTCCAGTACCGACCTTTCTAGAATCTGTAAGTTCATTACTAGTCTATGGGAGATATTAGAGGAGGAGAAAGCACTGAAGAAGAAGCAGAATAATTTATGAATTAGGACTCTCTATCAGTTTAAAATGTTTATGTATTTAATGGGATTGTGTGGATTTGATTTAGTTTTTATTGTTTTAGAATTATAAACATTGATTGTGTGTACAGTTTTGTGTCAGTGTTTCGTGTTGTGGCTTGATTTCGATGTTGATTTATAATTTAGTTTGTTATATGAGTGTAAAAGTGTGATTAGAAAAATGTATTTATAAAAAGTGTATTTTCATATATAAAAGCTAGTTTGTTGTTGTTTGTGAAAATGATTATTCGTGAAAATGTTTGTTTGGAAATTATTGTTACATAAAAATTTTTGTTTAAAAATACTAAAAAGACTTTGGAGTAAATTGAAAGAAAGTTGAAAATTGCAAAAAAACTGAAATCAGAATTTTTAGCTTTCAACGCCGACGGCACCCCCAACCTGAGAACAACGTAAAATCCTTAAAATTTGTGATTTGCATAGTAAAACACCATTTTTACTCTTTGAGTCACCTTCAACCTCCGATTTTTTAACCTAGGGCTCGCATTGGCTTGAATTTCGGGTGATTTCAAAGCAAAGGAACTTTAGATTTCTTCTTCTCTAGCTAAGAGCTACACATTAAACTAAAAATTTTAGATTTTCACCAAGGATTTATCTCACATTGTCGAGCCCAAAAATTTTAGAATTTTCTATGAGATTTTGAGAAAGTTCTTTGGTGAAGAACTCTTACTTAGTAGAGTTAAGTTTAAAGCATTTTACATTGTGATTTTTTGAAATTTGGGAAATTATTAAGTTTTTTATCAAATTTTTCTTAAATTTACCATGGCCCCAAGAATGAGCAAAGGAAAAAGAAAAGTAGATTATGATGAACAAAAATTTGTGAGCTTCAAGGCTAGTGCTCGATTTAATAGTCTACTTGAAAATAAGAAAGTAATTCCGGATCGTGGATTTAAATATCCGGGAGGAGAAGTCGAGCAATTGATCAACGCTCGGCAGTAGGAAAATTTATGTTACTTCACTACCGAGGCTATTATTGGTGTAGTGATGGAGTTCTACGCAAATTTTATAGAGGCTTCTGATGATTCTTTTTTGTGGTAAAATGGTGGAGTTTACTCCAAGTTAGATTAATGAATTTTATCAGTTAGAAGATGTGTACAGTTTTTAGTATAAATAATTTTCTGCTACGAATAAGGCCTTGGATGAGGTTATTTCTTTTCTTACTGATGGAAGAGGAACCTAGAAAGTGAAAAATAGAGTTAAGGTAAACTTTTTTCTTTCTATGCTTAATGTAGTATCTAAGGCCTGACATTACTTTATTTCTGGAGGAATGATACCAACAAATCATCATAGTGAAGTGACAATAGATATAGCCATCTTAAACAACTGTATCCAGCAGGTGATGCGGACAAATGTAGGCTCTATTATTTATATGAACGTTAGATCTATTGCTTTGGGAGAGATCACTGGTGGACTAGCTCACCCTGTCATGTTCTTCACACTTTGTGAACATACAGGAGTTGATTTTAGACCTGGGGAAGAGAGGATTGAGCCTCCAAATCCTATTGGGCCTGCCAATATAAAAACATATGAATCTCATGTTGGATGGAGGTTTGGAAGTATGACCTGTCGGTGCTAGTTTTAGTTGGAGTTGCTCGTAAGAAGCTGTCGGTCACCAGAATCAAAATCTCGTCGCCCGTTTTAGAAGGATGTTTTAATTTACATATATATTTAGTTTTAGAAAAATATGAAATCAAGATGATCTCATATTTTTCATAGTTTAAATGAAAGAGCGTTGTACCTCAAACCCTGTATCTATCCCGAAGGACAAACACAAGACTTGAGGATGAGGCTCGCTCAAATAAATTAAGGAATATATGACATCTGTTTGGTCTGTGAAACCTTTATATTTTCCAAAAAAGTTCCCCTATTTAATATAAAGAATTAAATAGGGTTTATATTAAGCTTGGTTCAGACATGCTTCTTATAAGGGCAATCCCCTATAGTTAATTACATCTTAAATTACCAAAGTCACCTAAGAAGACTCTCGATAGAAATCAAGAAATATTATCTTCAAGGAGTTTGAAAGGGAAGGAATTTTCAATGAGATCAGACAAAGAGGTGTGTAAGGGGATTGGTTCAAATTTGGAACATTTTGTTGTAGAGTCCAAAGGAGAAAGAACTAGAAGATGTCATGGATCCAGAGGGGAACCTCGGTGAGTTCCCAAGCTATCATAATGTTTGGCTTCAAGTTTGAGGAGAAATATTTAGGTGTTTCATTCTGCCAATTTTATTAGTTAGGGCTTACATTCATGTGAAACTATCACACAATTAGTTTGGAAGATGTGAGGGTTTAGGTCGTGACAAACAACAACCTCAGAATCCTAAGATGAGTTAGGCCTTATATTGTATAACAGAGCTACACAAAGGCCAAAAGATAAGGTGAGGATTTACGTTGCATAAGCAAGCAACCTTGAAGTCTTATGGCTTTTGTTGTTTATATCTAAGGAAGGAAGATTGGTTTAGTTGGGTAAGACAGGTTTTTCTATTGAAGATGACCGTGTTGCCCACCATGCTAGCTCCAAGCTCCTTGTCGTGGCGAGTTTGAGTTTTGTAATGTGTCAAGTTATAATGTCAAATCAGGTGGCCTTATGGTTGAAGTTCTTTAAATGTTATGTGAGGCATATTAAAGTTGATTAGAGCCACACTGGTTAGGATCCTACGGTTCCCTCGTTCCGATACCACTATTTTCTCTTGGATTCACTTAGTATAAATGAACTTACTAAACTCAAATTAATGAGTTCCATAATTTCATTTAAATCATGGGAAATCTCGTTAGCAACTGTAGGTTACCTCCTCCGAGGGATTCCCGATCATTAAATATAGCTATCTTAATTTAGTTGAAGTTGTAATTTTGTGTGATGTTTGTGATTAAATTTTGAGTTGTTTTATATTTTGAATGTTGTTGAGGTGAATTTTATCTTGGTTGATTTTAGTTTTGTTGGTTTTGGTTTTCATGGAGGGGATATATCGTTGTTTAGCATGCAAGCTTGCAGGTATAAAAGTACACTGAAAACTGTAAAAGCGTACCTGACGAATTTTCTTGTTCCACCACCTGAAACTCAAAAGGCATGTTAAGACTGTTTATCTAAGACAAGGAAGTAAAATTTTGGTAGTTTTTCTAACCCTAAGTCATATCTTGGTGGGTCCTTAAGAGTTTAATTAAGGATGATTTTGTCAAGAAAAACATATTAAATTTAGTAGATCTTCATAATATCCAACAGATCTAGAGAAAGAAGTACGTCTGTGCTACTCTCTCACTGCTGGTGGAAAATCCAGAGTTCATTTAAACTTATTATGTTGCTTAATAAGTCATCCTGTAAATACCCTTAATGCTCAGTGGGCACTGATGTCTCAATTATCCTAAGAATAGGATAATTATCACTTGTGATTCTATTTAACAATTATGTGGGTGAAGACTCTTAAAGAGGCAAGTTAGTGTTGTTGGAACACTTACCAAGATTTTAACCCTAATTGTGCTTGTATTGTTTGAAAGATGTTTTAATTTTACTTTTCTAATCCCTAGTCCTAATTAGGCTTGTAGTGTTTGAAAGACGTCTTAGTTTTAATTGATATTTACTTTTCAAATCCTTGAACTTGATTTAGCCTAAGTCACTACTAAGCCCTTAAGACCTAGGTGAGTGTCTTGATTAGTTATGAAACGGTTAGGTTTTAGGTGGTCAAGATTCATGATTTGAATTTTATTTGAAAATCAAAATAAGGGTATTAAATTGATTAATTATTGACTTCAAAATTCATACCCCGAGGTGAGTGTCTTACTTAATTTTGAAAAGAGTTAAGCTTTAAGTGGTCATGATTCATGATTTGAATTTTATTTGAAAATCAAGATAGGGGTATTAAATTTATTAATTATTGACTTCAAAAGTCATATTTATTTGAAAATCAAGATAGGGGTATTAAATTGATTAATTATTGACTTCAAAAGTTATACCTTTATTTGAAAATCAAAATAGGGGTATTAAATTGATTAATTATTGACTTCAGAAGTCATACCCCTATCTAGGTGAGTGTCTTAATTAGTTTTGAAAATGGTTAAGCTTTAAGTGATCATGATTCATGACTTGGATTTTTTGAAAATCAAAATAGGGGTATTAAATTGATTAATTATTAACTTCAAAAGTCATACCCCTAAGTGAAAATCAAAATAGGGGTATTAAATTGATTAATTATTGGCTTCAAAAGTCATACCCCTAAGTCGAAAATCAAGATAGGGGTATTAAATTGATTAATTATTGACTTCAAAAGTTATACCCCTAAGTCGAAAATCAAAATAAGGGGTATTAAATTGATTAATTATTGACTTCAAAAGATACCCCTAAGTCCTAATCAAGATAGGGGTATTAAATTGATTAATTATTGGCTTCCAAAGTCATACCCCTAAGTCCAAGATAGTTTTGAAAAAGGTTAAGCCTTAGGTGGTCTTGATTCATGATTTGGATTAATCTAGGTGAGTGTCTTAATTAGTTTTGAAAATGGTTAAGCTTTAAGTGATCATGATTCATGACTTGGATTTTTTGAAAATCAAAATAGGGGTATTAAATTGATTAATTATTAACTTCAAAAGTCATACCCCTAAGTGAAAATCAAAATAGGGGTATTAAATTGATTAATTATTGGCTTCAAAAGTCATACCCCTAAGTCGAAAATCAAGATAGGGGTATTAAATTGATTAATTATTGACTTCAAAAGTTATACCCCTAAGTCGAAAATCAAAATGGGGTATTAAATTGATTAATTATTGACTTCAAAAGTCATACCCCTAAATCCTAGGTTCATTTTATTTTAATAAAACTTTCAAATTTTACTAATTTAGACATCTATTAACTTATCTTTTTAATTAAGAAAGTGAGGTTGGTTTCTACCAATTAACCCATTGTGTTTCAAACATCAAACAATTTGATTAAGATCAGAGGTTACTCATTTTCCTTCATGAATTAAGCCTAAATGTTAATTAATGCTAAATTTCCAAAACTACACATTCGCCCCTAAGGCTCTAACACTTCATAATTTATCAAATTGAATTCAAATGACTTTGAAATTTTTATCCTACCTCACTCCTGGGTCAATTAAGAGGAGAAAATGTGATTTTTTAAAATTTAATTTATTTTATATAATTATTTTCATGCAAAAATAAGATTTTTCAAAGAAATTTTATAACTTGACCAAGGTAAATCCTAATCCCTTGAAATTTTTATTGGAGGTAAGCTTATACAAAAGCAGTCTTTAGACCAAATTTCATGATTTTTTTAATTTTATCTAAATTTTAAGAATTCTTGTAAATTGTCAGGTATTTATTAAATATAAAATATTTTAAATGGGGAAAATTAAGTTTTGTGTTCTTAAAAAGTCTCCGCGAGGTCAGAGATCTTAGAGAAGAAGATTTTAAATTTTTTTTTAAATTTTATTTGATTTATTGGAATTATTTTAGTGAAAACTCATTTTTAGCCTTTAAAATTTATTTTAAACTTTGAAATTCAGTTTAATTCATTAGAAAATAAAAAAAAACATTCTAATTATTCCTAAGTGATTAGGAATCAATTTAGAACATCTTCATGAGTTTTATTATTTTTGTGATTTTTATGAATTTTTAATTATTTAAATAAAACATTCCATGAGTTTTATTATTTTTGTGATTTTTATGAATTTTTAATTATTTTAAATATTTAAAAATAGGCTAAAAAGGAAGTTTTTATTTTAAATATCATTTTATTTTTATAAAATAACTCTGATCACAGAGAACTTAAAAATAATTTTTTATAAATTTCTGAGTTATATTTTGATTTAAAAAATCATTTAAGTGCCAAAAAACGATATTTAACTTAAAAAATCAATTTAGACCATCAAATGTACTCAAAATGCTTTAAAATTTATTATGGGGAGTTTTCTCGATCCTGGAAAAAGTGGAGATCAAAAATCAAGTTATTTACATGTTTATATCTTTCAAAATTAATTATCTTAGTGATTTAATGTTTGTGAAATTAGGTGCAATTTAAATGACTTGACCCATGAAATTATTTTCAAAAGGTACTGTGGTCGTCATAAACCTTCCAAAATTTTCTTGAAGTTTTGTAATCAACATGCTAATTATCATGATTAAATTATGCAAATAGAATACACAAACTTAAAAAATATGGATCTCTATCTAGGAACCTCCTCTGACTTTGAAAAAATCAGAGGATGTTCTCCTTGACAGGGGCTACAACATGCCAAAAATTCAAGCTATGGTGATAAGTCTACATGCATGGAGAATCAAAATATTCAAATCAGTGTTTAATTAATTAAAAATAAAATATGCATCACATAGACATAAAATTGGTTCCACATTATTCTCCTCTATTCACTGAGCAAGAGGGTATTTTTATTTTATTTTTGTCATTTTTCTACATAAAGTTATGGATTTTTTAAGTTAAGGGAGTTTAATAAATAGAAAAAGCCCTATTTTTCTACTTATCCACGTGACACCTCGTCAACCTACGGCGGCTCCGAAGCTTCACACGACGCGTTCTCATTTGACACCGCCGTTCACCCCAGCAGCAACGCGTCCCGCTATTTGTGTAAAGAAGTGCTGTCCGGCTTCATCTTTGCCGTCCATTCGATACATGCTTGATCAAACGGCTCCCCATCATCATCCCGGATAGAGTGATTTCGTGACCGTCCGCACTAAAACCCTAAGATCTCAGCCTAGACTCAACCAAATCACTTTAGGTATGATTCTATGGACTCATCTAATTGATAAGAACACATCCATATGGTAATCATGCAATGAAATTAATCCTAATCAAATGGAGAATCATAATAGGCTCCGGAGGGGGAGAAGTTTTATACCTTTGCTCTGAGAAGTGAAGCTTCAATCAGTGGATCTTGGCACGTTCGTTGGGGTCTAAGGAGGCTAAGGATTAAGCCTCTTACTCTTGTGTAAGGCCTATGTATGAATTCGACCATGCTTGATTTCAGGTGTTGGTCTAAAGTTATGGTGGAGGCTATTTCAGAGGGTAATTTGATGAGGCTTTGGCTTCTTTCTTGGTTGTGAAGGTGTGGGCACAAGTAATTAAAGTTTGGTGGACTGTGGAAGTGTAATGAGTTTTGTCTTAGTTTTGGCCAGAGGTTTGAGCTAAAAATAAAGCTTCCACAGTGGAATTCAGTGGGGGAAGAGGGTTGGATTGCACTGAGGAGATATCAGAGAAGCTTTGTGAGAAGTTTGGGAGGCCCTCTCTAAGAAATTTTCCCCCTCCCATGGCCGTGGAGGTGAGTTTTTATAAAAATGGTCATGGGGTGGCTCTCAGGGCACTGGTTTGGGTGCATTGTGGTGCTTAGGTGGAGGGTAGAGGCGCTCTACAGTTTGATTTGAATGAGCTAGCCTCTAGGTTTGATTTGGGTGAAGCTCCATGAGGGTGGCTCTCAGTTTGGCCATTTTCCAGCCAATAGGCTGGCCAGACGGCCAGGGGGAGGTAACTAGGAACTCAAGGAACCCAGGGGAATGTATCACAACAATTTAATGGATTGATGTTTAATTTTGGCAAAAGAATCCTAAGCTTAAGCAAAAATGGAATAAAATCCCTTAATTTAGGGGACCTTTGGTCCATGGGTAGTTTAGGTGGTTAGATGGGTTTTGGCTCAGTCTTAGGGTCTAACCAATGGCTGAGGTGGAGTTAATTTGGTGACTTTGGAGTAGTTAGGACATCTTTATAGCATAGGTTTAATGTGGGTTCAAGTTATCAAAGTTTAGGTTTGGGCTAGGTTAGACATGTCAAATGACACAATTTATTGATCAACATAGTGTATCTGATTGTTATGAAGATTTTTGGTGAAGGGTTGAAGTGATTTTGAGTTCTATTGGTAGGTCAATTTGAAGGATTTTACAAATTTGGCCAATTTGGGCATGTTGGGCTAGACATGGGGCTAGGTTGGGCTAATCTTGGTCTAAGTCCCAATTTAATGGTCCACATGATCAAGGGAGGTGTTGTGAAGATTTTTCATGAAGGGACGGAGTGTAAATTTTGGGGTTAAGGCCCTCAATTTGGTGAAATTTTGAGACATGGTCAATTTGGGGCAAATTTGGGGCTTTTGGATTTAAGTTGAAATCAAATGAAATTGAGGTCCTACCAAGGCCAATTGAAGGTCAAATTTGATGTGTATGAATTTTATGAAGATTTTTCAACACAAATTGTGGCCAATTGAGTGGGCTATGGGTTCAATTTGGTGGAACCAAGTCATGGGGCCAAAATTGGGTTTTTGATCTAAATCCAAATTGGGTTCAAATCATGGATCAATTGCGCTTAGATATGGTCTTCATTGGTCATATGAAGAGTGAATTTGAGTTTAGAATTGAAATTAGGGAATTTTAGACCAATTGGATAGACATTTGAGGTGGTTTGAAGAAAATATGGGTCTTTAAAGGTCAATTTGGGGGTTGTGATCAAGGATGGTTAAATTGGCCAAATTGGATCATGAGACAGTTGAGGAAAATGAAATTAGAAATATTTGGGAGGTTTTGGGAATTTTTTGGATTTTATAAAATTTTTGGAATTTTTGGCCAATTTTGGTAATTTGGCAAATTTGGGGTCTCAAGAGTATCAAGGTAATTTGGGGGAGTTTAGGGGCAAAAGGTTACTTTGGGTATCTTGATAGAGTTGGATTGTAAACCACTATAAATAAGCCATGGATCAATGGAAACCCCATTTTAGGTCCTCTATGTAGTAGTCTTAGCTAAACCCTAGCCTAGGGCTAATGGGTTTAGGGAACCACCTACAGGAGTTTCCCAAAAGCATGAAGGGACTAAAACCTAGAAGTTCTGGGTTTAGGGTAGTGAGTGATTGTTAGTGTAAGTGATTGCAAGTGAGTGCCTTAGCCCTAGACCAACACCCAGGGTCAACCCTAAGGTCCAACAGTCCTAAGGGTGACTCATCTTGAGTTCCCCTATAATGACCCCACCTACTAAGTGCTAGAGGCTAAGACCAATATGTGGAACTTCAAGTTGAGTAGATAAGAGTGTAGAATTTCTAATGGTGAGGGTTCCATGTCTAGTTTTCTAAGAATAGTTAGTAAGAAAGTCCTATGGATAGACCTTAGGCTACTAACTAGGAAAAACATAACATCAACCAAAAGTGAGGTCAAAAAATGGACTCCCAATAGGTGTGGTGTGCTAGGCAAGCACACCACACGTATTGGCATTGACTGACAAGATCAAAAAAAACCAATACAAACTCCTAAGTCAACAGACCCAGAAGTATGTGTAGAGTTGTGTGTGTTTTTTTTATTTCCGCCGGGGATACCGGCAGGTGTATATTTGATCAAGTCAAGAAGTAGGGACTCCCGCTGGGTATTGGAGAGGGGATTTTGAGTTATGAAATTTTGGAGATTTTTAGAGGATGGGAATCAATACGCAACTGTTGACCCCGAGGTGGGAATTGAAATTTAAGTATCAATTTCCAAAAGAAAGGAAGAGTCGGAATTTAGGTATCGACCTCAAAATATGAGAATCAAAATTTAAGTATTGATCCACAAATGAGATTTGAAATTTAGGTATCAATCTCAGGGAGAGAGTCAAAATTTAGGTATCGACCTCGAAAAATGAGAATCAAAATTTAAGTACTGATTCAAAAATGAGATTTAAAATTTAGGTAACAATCTCAGGGAGAGAGTCGAAATTTAGGTATCGACTTCGAAAGATGAGAATCAGAATTTAGGCACTGATTCAAAAAAGAGATTTGAAATTTAGGTATCAATCTCAGGGAGAGAGCTGAAATTTAGGCTTCAACCTCAAAAGATGAGAATCAAAATTTAGGCACTGATTCAAAAATAAAAATTTAAATTTAGGTATCAATCTCGAGAAGAGAGTCGAAATTTTGGTATCGACCTCAAAAGATGAGAATCAGAATTTAGGTATTGATTCAAAAAGGAGATTTCAAATTTAGGTATCAATCTCGAGAAGAGAGTCAAAATTTAGGTATCGACCTCGAAAGATGAGAATCAAAATTTAGGTACTGATTCGAAAATGTGAGAATTGAAATTTAGGTATCAATCTAGAGAAGAGAGTCGAATTTTAGGTATCAACCTCGAAAAATGAGAATTAGAATTTAGGTACTAACTTGAAAATGTGAGAATTGAAATTTAGGTATCAATTCAAAGAAGAGAGTCAAAATTTAGGTAGCGACCTTGAAAGATGGGAATCAGAATTTAGGTACTGACTCAAAAATGTGAGAATTAAAATTTAGGTATCAATTCCGAGAAGATAGTCGAAATTTAGGTATTGACCTAAAAAGATGAGAATCAGAATTTAGGTACTGATTCAAAAATCTGAGAATTAAAAATTAGGTATCAATTCCGAGAAGAGAGTCAAAATTTTTGTATCGACCTCAAAAAATGAGAATCAAAATTTAGGTACTAACTCGAAAATTTGAGAATTGAAATTTTGGTATCAATTCCAAGAACAGAGTCAAAATTTAGGTATCGACCTTGAAAGATGAGAATCAGAATTTAGGTACTGACTCGAAAATGTGAGAATTGAAATTTATGTATCAATTTTGAGAACNAATTGAGTGGGCTATGGGTTCAATTTGGTGGAACCAAGTCATGGGGCCAAAATTGGGTTTTTGATCTAAATCCAAATTGGGTTCAAATCATGGATCAATTGCGCTTAGATATGGTCTTCATTGGTCATATGAAGAGTGAATTTGAGTTTAGAATTGAAATTAGGGAATTTTAGACCAATTGGATAGACATTTGAGGTGGTTTGAAGAAAATATGGGTCTTTAAAGGTCAATTTGGGGGTTGTGATCAAGGATGGTTAAATTGGCCAAATTGGATCATGAGACAGTTGAGGAAAATGAAATTAGAAATATTTGGGAGGTTTTGGGAATTTTTTGGATTTTATAAAATTTTTGGAATTTTTGGCCAATTTTGGTAATTTGGCAAATTTGGGGTCTCAAGAGTATCAAGGTAATTTGGGGGAGTTTAGGGGCAAAAGGTTACTTTGGGTATCTTGATAGAGTTGGATTGTAAACCACTATAAATAAGCCATGGATCAATGGAAACCCCATTTTAGGTCCTCTATGTAGTAGTCTAGCTAAACCCTAGCCTAGGGCTAATGGGTTTAGGGAACCACCTACAGGAGTTTCCCAAAAGCATGAAGGGACTAAAACCTAGAAGTTCTGGGTTTAGGGTAGTGAGTGATTGTTAGTGTAAGTGATTGCAAGTGAGTGCCTTAGCCCTAGACCAACACCCAGGGTCAACCCTAAGGTCCAACAGTCCTAAGGGTGACTCATCTTGAGTTCCCCTATAATGACCCCACCTACTAAGTGCTAGAGGCTAAGACCAATATGTGGAACTTCAAGTTGAGTAGATAAGAGTGTAGAATTTCTAATGGTGAGGGTTCCATGTCTAGTTTTCTAAGAATAGTTAGTAAGAAAGTCCTATGGATAGACCTTAGGCTACTAACTAGGAAAAACATAACATCAACCAAAAGTGAGGTCAAAAAATGGACTCCCAATAGGTGTGGTGTGCTAGGCAAGCACACCACACGTATTGGCATTGACTGACAAGATCAAAAAAAACCAATACAAACTCCTAAGTCAACAGACCCAGAAGTATGTGTAGAGTTGTGTGTGTTTTTTTTATTTCCGCCGGGGATACCGGCAGGTGTATATTTGATCAAGTCAAGAAGTAGGGACTCCCGCTGGGTATTGGAGAGGGGATTTTGAGTTATGAAATTTTGGAGATTTTTAGAGGATGGGAATCAATACGCAACTGTTGACCCCGAGGTGGGAATTGAAATTTAAGTATCAATTTCCAAAAGAAAGGAAGAGTCGGAATTTAGGTATCGACCTCAAAATATGAGAATCAAAATTTAAGTATTGATCCACAAATGAGATTTAAAATTTAGGTATCAATCTCAGGGAGAGAGTCGAAATTTAGGTATCGACCTCGAAAGATGAAAATCAGAATTTAGTTACTTATTCAAAAATGAGATTTTAAATTTAGGTATCAATCTCAGGGAGAGAGTCGAAATTTAGGTATCGAACTCAAAAGATGAGAATCAGAATTTAGGTACTGATTCAAAAATAAGATTTAAAAATTAGGTATCAATCTCAGGGAAAGAGTTGAAATTTAGGTATCAAACTCAAAAGATGAGAATCAGAATTTAGGCACTGATTAAAAAATGAGCTTTGAAATTTAGGTATCAATCTCAGGGAGAGACTCAAAATTTAGGTATCGACCTCGAAAGAAAAGAATTAGAATTTAGGTACTGATTCAAAAATGAGATTTGAAATTTAGGTATCAATCTCAGAGATAGAGTCAAAATTTAGGCATTGACCTCAAAAGATGAGAATCAGAATTTAGGCATTGATTCAAAAATGAGCTTTGAAATTTAGGTATCAATCTCAGGGAGAGAGTCAAAATTTAGGTATCGACCTCGAAAAATGAGAATCAAAATTTAAGTACTGATTCAAAAATGAGATTTAAAATTTAGGTAACAATCTCAGGGAGAGAGTCGAAATTTAGGTATCGACTTCGAAAGATGAGAATCAGAATTTAGGCACTGATTCAAAAAAGAGATTTGAAATTTAGGTATCAATCTCAGGGAGAGAGCTGAAATTTAGGCTTCAACCTCAAAAGATGAGAATCAAAATTTAGGCACTGATTCAAAAATAAAAATTTAAATTTAGGTATCAATCTCGAGAAGAGAGTCGAAATTTTGGTATCGACCTCAAAAGATGAGAATCAGAATTTAGGTATTGATTCAAAAAGGAGATTTCAAATTTAGGTATCAATCTCGAGAAGAGAGTCAAAATTTAGGTATCGACCTCGAAAGATGAGAATCAAAATTTAGGTACTGATTCGAAAATGTGAGAATTGAAATTTAGGTATCAATCTAGAGAAGAGAGTCGAATTTTAGGTATCAACCTCGAAAAATGAGAATTAGAATTTAGGTACTAACTTGAAAATGTGAGAATTGAAATTTAGGTATCAATTCAAAGAAGAGAGTCAAAATTTAGGTAGCGACCTTGAAAGATGGGAATCAGAATTTAGGTACTGACTCAAAAATGTGAGAATTAAAATTTAGGTATCAATTCCGAGAAGATAGTCGAAATTTAGGTATTGACCTAAAAAGATGAGAATCAGAATTTAGGTACTGATTCAAAAATCTGAGAATTAAAAATTAGGTATCAATTCCGAGAAGAGAGTCAAAATTTTTGTATCGACCTCAAAAAATGAGAATCAAAATTTAGGTACTAACTCGAAAATTTGAGAATTGAAATTTTGGTATCAATTCCAAGAACAGAGTCAAAATTTAGGTATCGACCTTGAAAGATGAGAATCAGAATTTAGGTACTGACTCGAAAATGTGAGAATTGAAATTTATGTATCAATTTTGAGAACAGAGTCAAAATTTAGGTATCGACCTCAAAAGATGAGAATCAGAATTTAGGTACTGACTAAAAAATGTGAGAATTAAAATTTATAAAGAGCTTGTGGTGTTGAATTTGCAGAAGTGTGTCATGTGGAAATGTTGATTTTGTTGAAGAAGATTTATAAAGCTTTGTGGGAGTTTTGTGCAGAATGCAAAATTCTGCGGGGATGTAAAGAGAGTCAATGCAGATAAAGGTGGTTGTGCTGCACGCACAATGAGTAAGAAACTCTGAAAATGAGAGAATCCACTCAATAGAATTTTATCATTTAATTTTTCAAAATATGTCTTTAAAGTTTTAATTTTAGTTGGTTGAGTTTGATTTTTTTTAAAGAAATTTGTTTTGTTATTTATTCATTGGTGATTATTTTTATTTAAAGTTTATTTATTGTTAAAGATTTGTTGTTTTGTTCTTTATTCGTTGAAATTCTAAACCAACGTGTGGTTTGTGTCTTTCATCCATCGCATAAAAAGGCAACTGACCTGAGAAAAATTTTCATTAATCTGCTTCAATGAAGAGATGTCACAGATCGAACATAAGCTAACACCTCAAAAAGTACAATATATAGTCCATGTTGAAATACATTCAGAACATCTCATGCTATGAATACATTGTAGGCTGAGTATATCAGATACATATCATGTTGCTAAAAAAAAGTGAACCCTCTGACCGTCTATACTAGGTATAACGAGCTCCTGATCAAGCTGACCTTCTAAGTCATGCTTCAGGATAAGAGTTCCTTTCGCACGTATTTAGAGGTACAGCCCTCTCATAGCTCATACGGCAGTAGCTCTTCCAGTTTTGGGCCCAGTTGGAATCCATATGGCATTTTACAGTCATCCATCTTGCGGAAAGTCATAGACACCCTACAGTGACGTACCCCTGGAATGCAATGTTTGACAACGTCTGCACCGTTTCCTTTAAGAACGAGTACTGAACCGACTGGTAGAGGAATCTCAACAGAACCTCTGAACTCACAGGGCCGACAACATCGATTTCTTTCCCAAATAAAATATTGCTCTTACTCATAAAAGAGACCGTGTAGAAGGGCCTCACAAAATGATGATGATCAATGTGTGGAGGAATGCAATCACCCTCTTCATAGATATTGATAATACAACTATTGAGAATGCATGTAGCAGGTACAATATTTCCTTTGGCCATTCTTTTGATCATCTACTTTATCATTGGTGGTAGCAGATCTACTTGATCGTGTCTGAGGATCCCAAGCAGATTCCCGTGTCTGTCATTTGTGAAGTTGTAACAACAGCCACACTGGATGTTGATTCTTCCTTTTCGTCTCATCCAATTCTTTGGCTTAGAATATGTTCTGTCCATGAGTAGACCCACTTCGCCTCTATCTCTTAAATCAAAGATACAGTCCAGAATGCTTCTTTCATCACTTTCAGAGAAAACCCTAGTATACAGTTCTAGGTCTTCCAGTATGTTGATAAACTTTGCCGGAACTTCTTCATAAAACTGAAATTCTCTTTTATTTACTTTACTTATCTTGTAGTACTCTATCATACCACGGGTTGGCAGATGTCGTGGGCGTTCCTTCCTTTGAGCATTGGCAGGAACCCAAACTGGCGTTGTTTGATCTGGAACAAGAGACTTGGCCTCTAGCGGGATGTACAACCCTAGGCTCTATGGTACATACTGATCTGTCCCCAATGGAACATATGGCTCATCCATCATAAAATCTGAAGTCTGAGACCCATTGGTGCTTGAAGTATACTCTTACAATGTACTAAAATGTTGTAAATGTAGAACATTGCAATCTGGGCATTCTACAAACGAGCCCGTGGCTGATGTACTGGCTTGTATTTTAGTGTTGCACGTCGGGCAACCCTTGCATAAGGCATCTGAAACTGAAAGTATATCTAACTATGTCACAAACCCTGGTTCTTCATTCGTGGTGGGTAGGCTAGCGGAAGTTTCTTTCAAGTCTGGATCATAAATGTGCCCCTCAGGAATAAGGGTGAGCAAGTTGTTCGTCTCTCTGTGACGTCTACAATCTTGTCGTAGAAAAGCTCTCTACCTCTTGCGGTTGGCGTTCCTGCATTGCGTCCTGAGAAGCAAAGTACTTGGCAGTCGTTTGTTATTGGTGACCACTAGACCCCTGACTGGTGTAGCTACCATGGAGAGCAAATGGCTGGGCCCTTCCATCAGATCTTACTCTGTTATCACGTTCTTGGCTTTGTGTGATACATTATCTTTAGCGGTCACTCTCAGTAGTGAAGGCAATCCCTCTTTCTCTTTGCAGCTCACTACATCCATGAGAGGACTTTTGTAGTCCATGTCAACCTAGTTAAAATCCATGTTGAAATCTATGGTGCCGTCCTGCGACACCATTTCCTCATTTAATGCGAGGCTCCAACCATCCTGAAAAGTAAAGATCAGCCTCTCTCCCGACATTTTTCTCCACTCGACAGGAAATACGTCAGTGGGTCGAAACTTGTCATGAACAAGAACAAAAAAAAGTATTTATTAAAGTAAATTTCAGTTTGTTTTGGTGAAATGAATTGTTTATTTAATGTATGGGTTTTGTTTAATTTAGTGGAACATTATACTCAAAAGTGGAAAGAAGAAAATTTGAAGTTTAAAATTTTGTTCTCAAAATTTTCATTATATTGAGGTTAATCACTAAATTTGGGCCCGGTCATAGACATTTGGCTACATAGATAACCCTAAAACAATCAAAGTTTCTAAAGTTTCAAAGCAAGCAGAGGCAAGCGGCGTCAGGTTGCGTAATAAGTTTTCAGATATCATCCTTTTATTGGTAACATGGGTATTTCACCCTGGAAGTCCACTAAATAGTAGGCTCCTCCTATATAAACCTTTCCAATGGCAAATGGTCCCTCCCAAGTTGGCTCAAATTTTCCACCTATTTTGCGGCATGCAAGAATAGGCCTTTTGAGCACAAGTACGAGGTTACCAACTTTGAATGTCCTTGGCCGGACCAATTTGCCATCGACTTGTACCATCTTTGCCTCGTAAAGCTCCAAATGTTCTTGTGCTTCTAGTTGTTTTCCCTTGAGACTTCTTAGTTCATCAAGTCTGAGTTTTGTGCTTTCTTCTGTTGTGAGTTGATTGGCAATGGCGACTCTGAGAGATGGTGTCTAGATTTCTAGCAGTAGGACGGCCTCAGAACCATACACGAGCATATAAGGTGTACACTGAGTGGGAATCTTGAAAATCATCCAAAGCCCACAAGGCTTCTAATAGTTTGTTGTGCCAATCCCTTTTGTTTTCATCCAGTGTTTTCTTTAAAATATGTACCAGTGTTTTGTTGAAAGCCTCAGCCAGACCATTTGCTCTAGGATAGTAAATCGTAGAGTATCTCCAATCTATCCCATGTCATTTAACAAAATTGTTGATCTTTGTACTTCTGAAAGTTGTCCCATTTTCAGAAATTATTCTGCACGGTACATCAAAACGGTAGACGATTTGGCTTTTGAAAAATTGAAGGATGTGTTGTACCGTAACCTCACGTAACGGTACTACCTCTGCCCATTTGGAGAAGTAATCTGTAGCGGTAAGTATAAACCTGTGTCCTCTAAAAGATGGAGGGTCTATCGGACCTATTATATCTGTGCCCTAACACACGAATGACAACGAGGCAATAGTTGAGTGTAGCACATTCGGAGGCTGGTGTAAGACCACCTTATGCACTTGGCATTGGTGACATCTTCTTGTTGTATCCATGCTATCAGACATCATTGCTGGCCAATAATAACCGAGTCTTTTGATCTTCGTTTTCATTTTCGGCCCTAACTGGTGAGCGCCACACAATTTGGCATGTACCTCTTTGACAATATTCTGTGCTTCAGCTCTGCTCAAACACCGTAGCCACATTTGATTGAATAATATTCTATAGAGAACGTTTCCCACCAGGGCGTAAGACATAGCCCTTCTTGTTATGTGGTGCGCCTCAGACTTGTCTTCTGACAGCTTTCCAGTATGCAAATATTCTATTAATGGCTTGTGCCAATCTTCGTTGATGTCTGTAACTGTATTTATTGTTTCTTCTTTTCCAAGCTTTTGTAGAGTTTTAAAGTCAATTCGATATAAGTCTTGTCTTCCTTGCACTGTGACTTCAATGGAATCCTCTGGGGGGCACACCATTTCCTTAGCGAGTTTTGCTAAAGCGTCAGCATGGGAATTATCTCTCCTAGGAATCCGGTAGATAGTTACATCAAGAATCTGCTCCAGAAGCTTCATCGTGTACAGATGGTATTCTGCTAATCTTGGTTTCAAAATTCTATATTGTCCGACGACTTGCTAGATGACGAGTTGGGAGTCTCCGTAGATGGCATTGTTGGTTATATTCATTGAGATTGCCATTTCCAACCTGGTGATTAAAGATTCATATTCTGCTTCATTGTTGGTGCACGGCTCTGTCAGGTGGTATGAGAACTTTGACATACTCTTATGTGGTGTGATAAAGATCAAATCAATCCCTGTTTTGCCAGGTATAACTATGTCTTATCCATTGTCTTTTCTGGCTTATGAAGTGCCATCGAAGTACAACTCCCAGCATTGTGCACTGAAGAACTCCATTTGTAGTATTTTCTCATCTGGTAACTCGTCATTGAGAGAGGACCCAGCTGGTAGTGGGTGTGCAGTGAGAAAGTCTGCTAGTATTTGTCCCTTGATAGCACGGAGGGGAACAAAAGTTATATCAAATTACAATAAGATCATTGACCATCTTGCTAAACATCCAGAGAGTGTTAGTCGGGTCATCAAATATTGCAATGGATTAACTTTTGAGATCAGGGTAATCTTATGAGAAACCATCTAATGTCTAATCTTTTGAGCGGCAAAAATTGATGCCAGACAATGCTTCTCAATAGGTGGATACCTTATGTCCATTGGTATTAGGCGACGACTCAAGTAGTAGACCGCATTTTCTTTACCCTCATTATTGGATAGGGGCTCAAGAGTCATCTAAAGCTGCAGTATAAAGTATCAACGGTTTCCCTGGGATAGGGGCTGCCAAGATAGGAGGTGTCATTAAATATTGTTTAACGTCCTCAAAGGCCCGCTAGCATTTCTCTTCCTAAATAAATTTAGCGTCCTTTTTAGTTAATGTCGAGAAAGGCTGACACCTACCTGAGAGATTAAAAATAAAACGTCTCAGATATGCTAACTTCCCTTGAAAGGAACATAGCTGTTTCAAAGTTTTAAGGGGAGGCATTTCGAAGATAGTTTTAATCTTATCCGAGTCGATCTCAATTCCTCAATGACGGACTATGAATCCTAGAAATTTTCCTGAGGTAACGCCAAAGGAGCACTTTAAAGGATTCATCTTGAGATTGTATTATCGTAATCGTTCGAACATAATCCTCAAATCGTACAAATGGTCTATTTTCTTTGTTTACTTTTGATGACCAAATCATCCACGTAGCATTCTACTTGGTTGTGAATGAGGTCGTCAAATTTTTTTGTCATTGTGCGCTGATATGTTGCTCGGTCGTTCTTTAAGCTGAACGGCATCACTATGTAGCAGAAAATTCTAATCGACATTCTGAAAGCTGTAAGTGCTGCATCCTCGGGAGCCATCTTGATTTGCTTGTATCCTGACGATCCGTCCATGAAGGAGAAAATTTCATGTGTTCAAGCGATATCCACCATCATCTCTGGTATAGGTAGTGGAAACTCGTTTTTTGGACATGCCTTGTTCAAATCTTTGAAGTCGACAGAAACACCGATCTATCCATTTTTCTTCTTAATAGGTACAATGTTAGCTAACCATGTGGTGTATTGCTCTTTTTTCACAAAGTTGCCATTTATTAATTTCTTCACCTCGGCGATGACTTGTTGCTCTATTTTAAGGCGCATTTTAGTGGGGTTATATTCTTGTCCACCCTAGTTTATGGACTGCAACCTCTGCTGACAGTCCTAGCATTTCATCGTAGCTCCATTCGAAGGAATCTTTGAATTCTGTTAGTAGTTTGATCAATTTTGCAGATTCTTCATCGTTGAGTAGAGAACTTATAAATGTGGGTCGGGGTTATTCTTCAGTCCCGAGGTTAATCTCTTTTAATTCATCAATGGTAGAATTAATTTCCTCCTCAAATTATGGGGGAACATCTTCTATTGGTTAATCAGTAAAGTCATCATCTATATTGAGACAATCCTCTTCTGACTTACAAGTAACGACCATGCAAAATTCAGAATCATCGACTGGTCCGATTGTACCAAATCTGAGACCCTCTTTTGAATTTGGAGTTCGACTTTTACCATTCCATAATTTTTCAAAAATTTAAAATTTATATTTTGGCATTTATTTTGGTAAGTGTCCCTGTTGAATTAACTTTTGAACACAAGGCGTGAAATAACCAAAAGGCAATTCCATTAATTCATTAGAATCATCATCCAAATTTACATATTTTTCAAGCTTAGATTAATTCATTAGTATCAACATCCAAATTTACATGTTTTTCAAGCTAAGTAGAGGTAAGGCGAGAAGTAACCAAAAGATAATTCCATTAATTCATTAGAATCAACATCAAAATTTACAGGTTTTTCAAGCTCAGTAGAGGAAGAAGCGTGGTAAAATTTGATCGACTTTACCCAACACTATGGACTTCCTTGACCTCTAAACTCTCAACCTTTTGAGGGAGAATCGGAGTGAGGATCATAACAACACTATGCGGACTTCCTTGACCTCTAAACTCTCGACCTTTTGAGGGAGAATTGGAGTAAAGGCGAGAAGTAACCAAAAGATAATTCCATTAATTCATTAGAATCAACATCAAAATTTACAGGTTTTTCAAGCTCAGTAGAGGAAGAAGCGTGGTAAAATTTGATCGGCTTTGAACCAACACTACGGACTTCCTTGACCTCTAAACTCTCGACCTTTTGAGGGAGAGTCGGAGTGAGGGTCATAGCATTCACATAGTGGTTTGTCCGATCATACGTTGTTTCATATTCATTCTTTTCTGTATCTTCTAAGGATATCTCGTGCTGAAGTCTTCCGTCTTGTCATCATTATTTCATCTTCATAAATGTCTTCATCACCAACGTTGATAGTTAGCCTAATCCGTTCAACAATTAAATTGATCCTTCCTTGTCCACGTCCTCGGCCTCGACCTCGGGTGCGCGAACTAAAAGAACTTTCACCAACTTGTTGTAAGGGAGTGGTGGAAGATCGTTGAAACGGAGTTGAATGGCCTCCTCTTTGTGATTCTTCTAAATCTTCAGCTTTGTTTGTGATAACTTCACTAGAGAAGACAGTCTTCTTTGGAGGCGCGTAGTAGGCAGCATCTTCGTGGATACCAACTTCATGCACTAAAAATGGTTGTAGATCTCCCTTGATGCAATTTTCTTGACCATCTTTGTGATTCTCACGCGAGAAGACAGTCTTCTTTGGAGGCGCGTAGTAGGCAGCATCTTCATGGATACAACCTTCATGCACTGAAAATGGTTGTAGGTCTCCCTTGATGCAATTTTCTTGACCATCTTTTTGGTTTTTGATAAACTGGTGTAGAGATGATGAAACCATATTGTGCTCATGAATCCATGGTCGACCCAGTAGAGCGTTAAAAGAGGTCTCGATGTTGATGATATGAAATTTAGCGGTTGTCACGAGTTCTCCAACCTTCATAAGTAATGTATTTGATCCTAGGGCTCTTTCTCCCCTTTGGTTGAATCCTATTAAGATCATTTTATCAGCCGTAAGATCTTGAGCTTCAATATCCAAATAGCCCAACGTCCGTAGGCTCATCAAGTTAAGGGATGCTCCAGGATCCACTAAAACTCTGGATAATACAAATCTACCGATGTTGACGGAGATGTAGAGTGGACAGTTGTGGTTGGCGGTACCGAGAAGCAAGTCTTCATCTGTGAAGCTTACCCCTGACTGCTCTTTCAACGAGCAAACTTCATCTGAGGATGTGTTGGCCAACTGAGCTAAGCAAATTTCTGGGTCAAGAAAAATTGTAATCAGAGACTCTTATATCTCCTTTGACAGGATCAGAGCATCGTAGATGCTTAATCGGGCCAGCAACTTCCTATGATGAGCTAGCACATTGTAGTCTACTTTGTATGATCCTCCGATTTTATCTTGATCATGTGGTTCTTCCACTGGTGGAGGTGGGGGTACCTCTTCTCGAGTCATTATTTGTTTTTCATTGTCTGTTGGAGTTGTTCTTGGTGGTAACACTTTTCTGCTCCTTAAGTTAACTTCTGTTATTTCTTCTTCTTGAGATCATTGTTGAATCTCTCGATGTCTTTTTCTCTTCATCAGAAAGATCTAAATTGATGGAAAATGGTGTACCATGATGCTTGAGAATTGGCTCCTCATTATTGGTTCTGCCGTAAGCGGTATTATTGATGTCTTGTTTGAACTTGACAACGAGTTCATCGGACTCGAGTACGATTTGAGGATCATTTTGGGGATCGAGATCGAAGCTATATCGGTCATAATCAGTTACATTATCACCAAAAATAGTTAAAATGTAGTTGAAATCATAATCATTATATTCATAAGATCCTAGAGGGACAAAAAGATAATCATACAAAGTCAAGGGTTCGAGGATTTTCTTGCCCAAATCCGAGACAAAAAAATCTAGTAGAGACAGCCCCTATCCTATCCCCGTGCTATCAATCTTTGTAGTGACGCTTTTCTTCTTCTTCTTTGTCCTTGACGATGACGAATCTCTTAACAAAACCTTCTTCTAAGGTTTCGTATGTTGTGGACTCTGAATGGAGGCTTGTTTTGATGTAGACTAGATCTTGTTCAGTATTTTCTTGGATGATCTGCTCCAGAACTCATTCCATCCTTCTTCGGTATTCGTTGAAGCTTATTTTGATGAATCCTGTATTTAATTAAGGACCCTCTTGAGTTCATCCCAAGTTGTACTCCATCCATCTATTCTGACATACGGATAATATGGGGAGATTGGCTCAGTCAAAATCATGTTTATGGAACCTTTTTCGGTTTCTTTTAAATATTCTTTTGAGATTGTTATGTTCTCTTCCTTGAGGTTTCTCTCCAGCTAGTCTTTAAAGACAAAACATTTTTCTATAGTATGTCCAAGCAATTGGTGGTATGGGAAATAATTTGGTTCATTCTTCTTATCCACCTCTTCGGGCTTCTTTGGATCTGGTAGTTTGAATTCTGGCTTCTTCATCAGACTCCTGAATATTTTAGATATAGCTTCATCATTGAAAGAAGACACAATTTTCTGTCGCTTCGACAGGGATATTCATTTATCCCCATTTTGAGGTGATCTCTCTTGAGGCTGCCGCTGGTTGGATTGACTATTCTGTTTTTTAGAGTACTGTGATGAAGACTGGCGATGCTCTTCTGCATATGTTTTATCGGCTGCTTTTCTTTGTCTACGGTCGCCACTACTCCTGATTTCTTTTCCTGATTTCTTTTCAAACACTCTGGTCACCTTAGCCTTTTCATGTGGCTCCGTGTGCTTTATTTCTTCTTACAGACTACTAGCCTTACTGAGTAGCTTCTTAAAGGACTTGATGGTGAGTCCCTTAAGCATGAAAGCTACTGGCCCATGAATGCTCTTGAGTAGAATTACAATCGCATGATGTTTTTATAGTTGAGGTTCACATTTCATGCTAAGGTTTCTCCACCTCAAAATATAGTCTACCAACGTTTCTCTGGGCTTTTGCTTTTCCATCATGAGCTCTCAAATAGACACATGATGTTGCGCCCCATCAAATCTTCTCACAAATAACTGCTCTAATTCAGAAAATGTTTTAACTGACCCATTGGGCAAGTCAGCGTACCAGTCGAAAGCAATTCCTGACAAGCTGCTGACAAATTGTTGGTAGAGTAGAGCTTCATTATTTCTCGTGTTGCCACAGCTGGCTCGAAAATGTGTTATATGATGTCTGGGATTTCCAGTGCCATCGAATATCTTAAAGTTTGGGGCCACAAAACCCTTGGGGAAAGACACAGCATCGAACTCCTTCGGGTAAGGTCTACCCTTCAAAATTGATGCACCGCCCTTGGATTAGGCTAAGGCATCCCGCACTTGTTCAACCATTTGCTTGAACTCTTTTCTTGCATGGCACTTGATGGAGAATCCTTCTTTGACTGCTCATCTTTGTTTGCTGAAGTAGCCTCTCTTCTTTCATCTATAATGTGTATGATTTTTGGCTGATTAATTTTTGGAGAAGCCAATTGCGGTGCTTGTGATTGCCCCTAAATTGTGGCCATGACGGTCATAGCTGCAGTCATGTCTTCTATTCTTTTCTCCAGTAGACTAACTTGCTCATTGACAGCGACTTTTTATATGCTTAAAAATAAATTATTTAATGCTGCTACTAAAAGATTTAATTTCTCAGCAATGACACCAAAAACTTAATAACGGTTATATATTCGATAAAGATGTATATATAACATATTCAATAATGGTAAAGTCACACTTATCAATGCAAGTATACGTGTCACTCAAGAAATATAGGGCTCTAATAAAGTCCTAGATATCGATCCCACAGGGAGTAATATTAGAACTACGAACTAGGATTTTAGAAAAACAATACTTAATCACAACAAAGGAATTCAAATTGCTTATCTGTCACTAATAGGCAATTAAAATAAATATATAATTTTAATAACTCTTAAATAACTAAATATACTAATAAAGTTTTTAATGTGATATTCAATATATAAGAAAGCATACTTCTCCTTGTCAATAAATTATAGTAAATTGATAAAGTGAATCAGTTCAAATTGTATTGTGCCAAATAGGAGCAAACCTATTCTTTACCCTTTGTTATAGGCATAAAGAACATTGACTAATCCTACGCTTGTTTACTTAATCTACGGTTAGGCTGGGAGGATACCGACTCTCACTTCGGAGCTCCCACGTTCCCCTCGCCTCAGGGCTAACATCTACACTTTAGCACCCAAACGATAGAACTGAATTGGGGTTTTTAGTGTGTCACTCTAAAATCTCCAATTCTATGCCCGATAATTTTATTTCCCTATTTATTTGCACCCAATTTCCATGGGCATTGACCTTCCTAAATCTTGGATGTAATCTTCACTTTAGTTGTAAAACTCAACATATATTAACAAATCAATTGTCCAGATTGAAAGTAATACTTTAGTTGTAAAACTCAACATATTTTAACAAATCAATTGGCCAGATTGAAAGTAAATTAGTCTTGGATGTAATCTTTACTTCAGTTGTAAAACTCAACATATTTTAACAAATCAATTGGCCAAATTGAAAGTAAATTAAATTAGTTGTAAAACTCAACATATTTTAACAAATCAATTGGCTAGATTGAAAGTAAATTAAGAATAGTTGTAAAACTCAACATATTTTAACAAATCAATTGGCCAGATTGAAAGTAAATTAAGATGGTGAAAAGATCATCACAATTTCTTAAACATTTTCATAGCTTCACCAATTCAAATCACCATTTTGAAAAGATCATCACAACTTCTTTAACATTTTCATGGCTCAACCAATTCAAATCACCATTTCAAAAATCTCAAGACAAGGAGAATATAGAAAAACCAGAACTCATGGGGAAGACACAACAAAACTCAGAATTCATATATAAAAGCAAAGTCATACAACTACAACAAGTAAATAACATCTCTAAATTTCTCCCCAAGAACACTCCTTGAAGTTCCTCTGAATCTCTTCCTTTCTTTACAGTTAATTTCTCCCCAAGAAAACTCCTCGAAGTTCCTCTGAATCTCTTCCTTTCTTTACAGCACAAAGAATTCCTCTTCTAATCGGCAAGGAGGAAGAAATCTCTCACTGTCCCTCCACAGTTACAATCTCTCCAAGAATTCCTCACAATTAGACTCTCTACACACTACTGGAACTCTTGGATGTTGTTCTAACCTTCCAACTCCTCAACCTCCTCCTCTATTTTTGGTCAAAATCTTCTTTTAAAGATGTAGAAGTATTTTTCTAAGAGTTGCTTAAGCATCCCTCCAAAATTCAACCTCATCCAATGCACCTTTGGACATAACCACCGATCTCGCCATCGGTGGGCTCGAGAGTGCCGTCGGCNTTCAAAACTAAATTCCATTAAGCCATCGGTGGGCTCGAGAGTGCCGTCGGCGGGCCTTCTAAATTATTAAATCTGGAGTCTCAGGAAATTCTCACCGTCGGCGCCGTAGTTCAAATCTTCACATTTTGGTCCTTTTCTCTCCAAGTTCGCTCATTTTTGCATCTTTTTTTCTCCAATGACACTAATTCATCATTCCTGCAACAAAATATCAAAAATACCTTTCTTTAAAGTGTAATATCATCAAAAATAGTGTAAAATAGGTATGAAAATCTCAACATATTTTCCTTTGGTCAAAATCCCCCAAATTTAACTATTACTTGTCCTCAAGTAATTTAGTACTATATAAAAGTTATGATTTATGGTAGTAAAGTTTTAATTCAGAAATATTATAAGTTTGATTTAGATAAATAGCATAGTGAGATTTTCAGAAAAAATTTAAGTAATTAAATTAACTCAGTAGCTACAAGATTATCTAGTCATCAGTTTAAGAGTTCTAATCTTTTATTCATTTCAAGAATGACTATATGTTGTAATCTTAAGTCACTTAGAATATTCAAATAATAGGAACTTTATGAGAACACTACTAGTAAAAGTTCTAATCCATAAATATAAGTTCATGAATGTATTTAAGTTTTCCCTTTCGGTAGGTCTCAGTGAAGCCATTTTTGATTAGGCATCTCCTCAAGCTTCTCCTCACTTTCATATTTTTTTTCTTTCTTTTCTCTTCTTATTTGGATTGCTTTCTATCATATATACTTTTCTTTTCTTTTCAGAGATTGTTGTCAATACTTTCTTTTTCCTTTTTCAAGTGAGGATTACTGTATCTGGATAGCCTTTAATGATTTTGAACATCACCTTTCTTTCTCTAAATTTAAAACTCAAACCATTTCTTTACTTTATAAATATTCATAGCTTTTACATCATTGAGCCCCAATCTTTTCTTCTCAAATGAATTTTCATGATTTTGAACATCACATTTCTTTCCCTAAATTTGAAACTCAAAGCATTCCTTTACCTTATAGATTTTGATCTTCACTTTTCTTTCCCTAAATTTGAAACTCAAAGCATTCCTTTACCTTATAAGTAATTTGAACATCACCTTTCTTTCCCTAATTTGAAACTCAAAGCATTCCTTTACCTTATAAATATTTTACATCACCTTTCTTTCCATAAATTTGAAACTCAAAGCATTCCTTTACCTTATAAATATTTCATAACTTCACTTTTCTTTCCCAAAATTTGAAACTCAAAGCATTCCTTTACCTTATAAATATTTCATAGTCATTGAGCCCCAATCTTTTCTTCTCAAATGAATTTCCAGATTCTTAACACTTCAAAATATAGCTTCCTTTACTTTAAATAGTTAATTATAGTCTTATTCTCTTACACTAAATATCTTTATCTACCAAAATTAATTTTCATTACAAAAATATTTCTTTAAATCTACCATAATATTTAATATTTACAAAAATATAGTTACTTGAATTAAATTTACTACATAAAATCATATTAAAAATTTTTGAAAATATTTAATTTGAGAACATCTAATAGTTAATCTTTTTCTTCCCTTCCCCAAACTTAAATTTTTAAATATGAAATGATACATGTGGAAAGAAAAATTCTAAATATAAATCATACCTCAGTATTTTAGGCATTTTCATCATTCTGAAATTTTTGTAGTCCTTCTCAAATATTCTACTTCACCTGATCTGTAACATTAGGAGCTTTCTATACATATAAATCATTAGAGAATTTGTTGGGTAATAAAATTTTGAAATAAGTACAAAACTAAACATTATACAAACACAATATTTCATTAACACATCCACAATACTAAAAAAAACAATGACAAATAAAATGTAAAAATGAAAATCACATCACATTACAATTTAACAAATTTCAACTACCACACCAAAAATTTATAACAAAAATTAAAAACTATCCAATTACAACATAGCAACAAAAATTAAAGTACAAACAAACTTTTGTTTCTATTACAAAAATTACAAACATAAAAGTAAAAGTACATCAATTACATTCAGATATCAAAATCCCAAACTATATCTTTGTTTCCTTGGTCAGCAGGTGGATTGGGCTGATACTGAGTATATCGGAGGCATTCAGGAAAACTAAAATCAGGCACACCTCTATAGTGTCGGTCCTGAGCTTCGTAGTAAGCTATCTCAAAATGTGAATGCCTCTGAAGGTACTCACTATCATAATCATGCTTACGTTCTAATCCTCAAATTCTTTAATTTATTAACACTATACTTTTTCACTGCAAGGTCAACTCATTCATTAAATCAGTCAAGGCAGGGGAACTAGAAAATAGAAGGTCATAACTAGTTGAGGGGATATCTCTACTAGTAGAAGGTTCTTAACTCCTACTCCCAGTTCTCCATTTTTCATGGGATACATATGTATTCAAATAAGCTTTACTAATGGGTTTCATAGGGTAAACCCATTCTTCATCTCCTCCAGCTTCCGCTCCGGAAAGTTGGCAAAGTGCATAAATGAGGTCAGGATGTCCTAGACCTCCACTTGTTTCACTCCTTGCAGTGGTCAATATATTCTTAAAAATGATTCTCCCCACATTTCTATTTCTATTATTCTAAATACAAAAATTCAAAATAGCTCTATCTCTAGTTACCTCACTATGGTGATAAGTCGGTAACAGGGTAGAAGAAATAAAATAGTGTCACGCTTTAAATCTGGCATTTAACATGGAAGCAGAAAAATTTACCCGTTCTCGTTGCTTTATCTTCCATGTTTCTTTCCCATCAGTAAGAAAGTTGATCACATCATTCAACGGGCCTTCCATAGTACTGATGGTTTCATAATGGCAGCTATAAGAGTCTGGGACTTTGGAAAAGGTGTTAACGTGGGCAGCACTAAATTCAACAGAAAATCCCTGCACTTGAACGATTCCATCCTTAGAATAGAACACGTTGGCATAAAATTCTTTCACAATATTAACAGCAGCCTTATTGGTAGTATAACAGAAGTTTTCCCACCTCTGCTTCGTAATAACTCGTTCAATTTCTCCTCCTGGACTCTCAAAAACTCTATCTTGTACACATTTCTATCCTTCAAATATTGAAGTAAACCTCAATTGAGCCTTTGCATTGACGAAGCGAGACTCGTCGAACTCAAGTCCTCTTTTTCATCGTGGAGCCATTTCAATCTAATCAAATATATAGAAAAATTCTAAAATATACTTCAAATATGCAAATAATGGCTTCCAAGAGCGATTCTAAGAGTTCAAAACTAAATTCCATTAATTTCTATCCAATACTTTCTTCACATTCTCAAATTTTTTGGATATTCTCAATGTGGAAGAAATTCATGGTGAAAATCAAATATTTTTAGTTTGGAGTGAAGTTCTTACCAAGAGATGATCAAATCCGGTGTCTAAATGCCTTAAAATCGCCCCAAATCTAAGGTCTCTCAAGCGCTAGGTCAAAAATTTCATTTTTAAGAGGAAGGGGAAGATGAATAGTGGCGGTTGACTGGTCAAAATTGCTGTTAAAGGTTTTTTTTTGAGATCTCAATGTCGGCGGGGCTCCGTCAGTGAAATCTATAGAATTAATATCCTAAATCTCAGGAAAACTCCACCGTCGGCGGCGTAGAGGGCACCGTCGACGAGCTCTATTGAATTTGTTCAATTTCCGGATTTTTGCGATTCCAATTAATTTTAAGCCTCAAGGACATCCATTCAATCATTATAAACATAATTTTAAGTGATTAAATGATGTACTTATAATAAAGAAACTTATACAACACAAAACATCATAATTTTATATAAATTCTAAGGGTTACAATTACGTTACACAACACACCTAAGTTTGGTATTTTCTCAACCTTAATACATCAATTCAGTGTTGCAATCCAAGCCACAATACTCAAAACGCTGAAAACAAACATCCTATGTACAGTCTCAACTATACAAAGATCTAAAAGCAAAATTCTAAAGCAAAGCAAACATAGAGTTCAAACCAATTTACACACATAGACAAACAGGTAGCAATGTAAATCTACTATTCCACAAATTCAGTGCTAGATTCTCCTCTGAGATCACCCATTGATTGTACATGAATGAAGAGGTTATAAAAGGGTCGGTATGGAATATCTTTAGTAGAGTCGTCTTCTATCAATTTCATCCTTCTCATCAGCTGTATCAAACTTACTTTGATATGTCCAGAGTGATCATAATGTTCTTTCATCCTCTAGTCTAGATAATCAAAGAAATCAGAGATATTCTTAATTGCATTCATAATATTTTGTACCTCCTTCTCCAATTTCTTGATTCTGCACAGGATCACTAGTGTCTTGTCTGGAACTGAAGGTTAAGTAGTCAGTGAATTCTGAGACGATTAATCTACCATAATAGTCATATCATTTTAATCTTCATTGGTTAGGAATCTCTTAATTGGCTTCAAAGGCTTCCAAGGTAGAAGTACTTTTTCCCAATTTTCATAGGATACTTTGAACTGACTGCAAAGTAAGAAAATTGTGGAAGGGTGTCCAAGCCCATAAATTGATGCATGCATGATCAGGCCCAAAACAGACTTAACAATTACAGATCCAATATCGATCGGAAGTCCCATTTGGATGCAGTAATTCAGAATAGCACTTTCCTTAGAAAATTCACCGATCCTCATTGTGGGTAACAGTTTTGCAGATATGCCAGTGTTTAGAATCAGGATTTAGTAGTGTCGCAGAAAAACTAACATACCCTTTTCTCTCATTTCCCAGTCTTCAAATTTGTAGTTAAATATTGGTAAATTTCATTCATCTGGTTTCTTGTCGGGATGAAGTTGGAATAATGGAAGACAGGAACGTTCTCGATCATATATAATTCATTAATCTGTGCAAGAGTAAAATTTATCCATCTACATCGAACATAGACGACTCCCTGGTTGATTCCATGCAAATTAGCATAAAATTCCTTCACCACAAGAACAACTACGGCAGCTGTAGTGTAGCACAGCTCTTACCATCTTTGCCGCACTATCATCTCTTCAATTTTCATCGATAGAATTCTCGATTTACGAGTCCTCAATCCTTGATTAATCTTTTCTTTGCTAGCACCTTGTTGAAGATTCGCTGTGCCTCCTCACTAATGAACTTTCTCCGGTTGAACACTCACATTGTATGGTTTTCAGGAGAATTGGATGCCATAGGGATGAATTTGGCAGAGTTTCACTTTGTTCTTGGGGGAAATATGAACTTAGGGATCAAATTTGGAAGTTTAAAAGGAGTAACTCTTGCCTAAAACTGCCAAAAACCGCCCATTCAAACTCTAGAAACCGCCATCCCGCCGGTCTTACCGTCGGAGGCATCAAGGGAGCTGTTGGTGAGCCTTTAGAATTTAATTTCTTGGACTCTTGGGAAAAACCCGTCGGCGGCGGCGTCGATGGCATCATCGGCACCCAAGGGAAAAATTGCACAGTTTAGCTCTGGTCCGAATGCGTTCCAATTTTTCTCTATGGATCAAAGAGTAGTAGAGTTCAATAGTACCACATACTAACGATAATTTCAAATAAAACTACTATAATCGCAATAAAAATAAAGATAACTATGGGTTGCCTCCAATAAAGTGCTTAGTTTAACGTCATCAGCCCGACCTATTTCGGTATCATTCAGGTTGACAGATCATTAAAACCTCTTTAAAATTGTCTTTTACTCTCAAAATACGGTTTTAAGCTTTGTCAATTTACTTTAAATCTATTTTCAGTCTTTTGATCTTCGATTTCAATAGCTTCGTAAGTATAAACTTGAGTCACAGTAAAGGGTCCTAACCAACGAGACTTTAATTTCCCAGGGAATAACTTCAGCCTAGTATTGTAAAGTAAAACTTCATGTCCTAGTTCAAATTTCTTATGGTTAATCTTCTAATCATGCCATAAGAGTTTCTCCTTATAAATTATGTCGTTATCATAAGATTCATTTCTTAATTCTTCCAATTCATTGAATTGTAACAATATCTTCTTACCAGCATCTTTCAAATTATAATTGAATTCTTTAATCACCCAATATACATTATGCTCCAATTCTACTGGTAAGTGAAAAGTCTTTCAAAAAATTAGCCTGTAATGAAAATTCCAATAGGAGTTTTATAAGCAGTCCTGTAAGCCCATAATGCAGTATCCAATCTAGTGGACCAATCTACTCTACTAGGGTTTACAGTCTTTTCAAGTATTTATTTAATCTCTCTATTAAAAACTTTAGCTAACCCACTAGTTTGAGAGTTATAGGCAGTAGAGATTCTATGAATAATATTAAACTTTTCTGTCAATCTCTAAATGTATTTATTCCTAAAATGAGATCCTCTATCAGTGATAATCATTCTTGGCATTTCGTATCTAGTGAAAATATTTTTCATTAAAAATCTTGAAACACTTTTAGCGTCAAAATGATGTAAGGCTTGTGCTTCAATCCACTATGAAATGTAGTCTACTGCAATTAATATATATAAGTTCCCAAATGAAGGAATAAATTGTCCCATGAAATCTAATCCCCAAACATCAAAGATTCCAACTTCTAACATNTTAAGATCAAAGTGAAAAGATCATCACAATTTCTTAAACATTTTCATGACTTCACCAATTCAAATCACCATTTCACAAATCTCGAGACAAGGAGAAAGACAGAGAAAACTACTCAAAACTCATGGGGAAAGAACAACACAACTTGGAATTCATAAATAAAATCAAAGCCATACAAACTATAACAAGTAAATAACTTATCTCTAAATTTCTCCCCAAGAACACTCCTCAAAGTTCCTCTGAATCTATTCTTTTCTTTATAGCACAAAGAATTCATCTTTGAAGTAGCAAGGAGGAAGAAATCTCTTACTTTCGCTCCACTCTTACAATTTCTCGAAGAATTCCTCACAATTACACGCTCTAGCAAGCTCTCTACACATTAATGGAACCTATCTGACTTCCAGGACTCCAAAAGTCTCCTCCTCCTCGTCCATTTTTGGCCAAAATGTTCTTTTTAAAGATGTGGATGAGTTTTCCCAAGAGTTTCTTACGCACCCCTCCAAAATCTGACCTTATCCATTGTGCATGTCACATAACCGTCAATCCCGCCGTCGGCAGCCTCGATGGCGCCGTCGACGGCCTTCTAGAGAATTTGTCCTGTAGCCTCGGGAAAATCTCGTCGTCGGCGGCCTCAAGGCCGCCGTCAGCGCCCTAGTGCAATTCTCTACATTTTGGTCCATTTTGCTCCAAACTCGCTCCTTTTTTGCATCTTTTTGTTGCATTGACCCTAATTCATCATTCTTGCAACAAAACATCAAAAATACATTTNTCAACCAATTCAAATCACCATTTCACAAATCTCAAGACAAGGAGAAAGACAGAGAAAACTACTCATAACTCAGGGGGAAAACCCAATAAAACTCGTAAATCATATATAAAAGCAAAGTCATACAACTACAACAAGTAAATAACACTTATCTCTCATTTCTCCCCAAGCAAAATCCTCAAAGTTCATCTGAATCTCTTCCTTTATTTACAGCACACAGAATTCCTCTTCGAAGCGGCAAGGAAGAAGAACTATCTCACTTTCCCTCGACTCTTACAATCTCTTGAAGAATTCCCCACAATTAGACTCTCTACCACTATTGGAACTCTTGGACGCTGTTCTAACATTCGAACTCCTCAAACTCTTCCTTCATTTTAAGCCAAAATCTTCTCTAAAGGATGTAGAAGAGTTTTCCCAAGAGTTGCCTAAGCATGCCTCCAAAATTAGTCCTCATTCAATGCACCTTTGGACATAACCACCAATCTCATCGGCAGCAGCCTTGAGAATGCCGTCTACGAGCCTTCCAAATTATTAAATCTTGAGTCTCGAGAAATTCTCATCTTCGACGCCGTTGGGCTCGCCGTCGGCGCCCTAGTTCAAAGTCCTTTTCGAAATTCGCTCCTTTTTGCATCTTTTTGCTCCAATGACCCTAATTCATCATTCCTGCAACAAAGCATAAAAAATACCTTTCTTTAAAGTGAAATATCATCAAAAATAATGTAAAATATGTATGAAAATCTCAACATATTTTTCTTTTGTCACTCATCCCTTAGGAGGATAATGCTACGCAGCTCATCTACGGTGTTCTGAGGTTGAGCCTCGCACACAGATGTGGTGGCTCTAATCTTGATGACATGAACATCCATTAAATCCTCTTAAAAGTAATTATTGTAATCAAAATTTTCATCGTCACTATCGACAGAAACTTCGTGTTCTCGAGCTAACTCGAAAATCTCAATCCTGAGTTTCTCCACTTTCTCTTCAATTATCAATTCCTTGATTGCTTTAAGATCCAAAGGACTCTGATGGACACCCTCTATTTGTTCCTCCATCTCACTGGCTATGGTCGCGACGATTTCATATATCTCAGATCCTAGTTTCATTTCCTGTTTTTGTCTTGCGGACTCACTGGACTATATCGGTGCAGCGACCTTGGGTATCCATACCTTTTCCTTTTTCGACGATGATGTCTCAAGATAGAGTGTCTTAGTAGAAACAACGGTATATCGAGGGAAAGTATGCTCACCGCGGTGTAGACTGACTACAATGTCACGTATTCGTCTTGTCTTTGTCTTTGGGATTGTAGGAATATCTCCATGACAGGCAACCGGTAAGATTTTGGACCTGGTCTCAACTTAACCGATCGACGGCCTATGGTCTTGGTGGTAGTATAATTAGTAGTGATCACTGTGATATTAACTTTGTTCCCTAAACAAAACCAATTAGGGATGCGAGAAGGTGGCACTCCAGTTGTCTTGTGAGACTGCCTGGCAGATTTGACGCCCTTCAAAATTTCCTTCTTCATGTGAAGGGAAATTGCATCTCCCACTTGTTTAAGAAACTAGCTAACTAAACATCCTTCTCTGGTAGCAAGCCTCCTGAAAACTGCACTAACTCGAGTGATAGGAGTGAACTTCTTTCTCTCCTCACCGTGTTCATGAAGTGACGGTAATGCAGCAGCGATCCTTCGGATACTCTCATATCCCTTGGTATCTGTCAGAGGATCGAATCTACTTCCTTGCAGAAGTGCATAAATTTCTGGTAACATTTCTTCATCTTGATGAGGCTCCTCTTCAACGGGGGTCTCCTTGGAGCCTGGGCTTTAATGGCCCTCCAAACTTTTTTTGTTACGGTTCCTCATTTGAGTTCAGGTCAGCTGTATCTGATTTCAAACATTGGTGGTGGGACAGCTATTCCCTTAGTCAGATCCTCAATAATCATCACTTCTTTCCCCTTAGCAATAGCAGGGCTAGTAGGTTTGGCGAGTGTCGCGACAACAGTAGTTTTAGACTTCTTGCAGGTAGGAAAGTCTTAAAGGCAGTTCATGTTGAATTTTGCAAAAGGCTCATGTATTTCTAGAGCGGCGATCTTCATTACCACGAATGGGGCTTTCCCAAGGATGACCTCAAGATCTTAAAATCCAATTTCAAATTTGATGGTAGGAGCGAGGTTACGGTCCTCGTGGCTCATTGTCAGGTTGCAGGAAAAGGTTCACGTTGGGTAGGCCATTGCGGCAAGCTTGGAAATAGAAAGTTTCAAGGTTAGCTATATGGCCAAAAACCTCGTAATTTTTAGTGCAAACACTGAATGTAGAGGTTGATCTGTAGACCGGACGGGACTTAATTTATGGGTATTTTAAAATCTTATTTTAAGAAAAATTAAGAGGTGTAAAATTTAATTAATGTAAGAAAATTTCAAAGTGCACATAGCACAACATAATTTGATTTAATTTGCAGAATAGCAAATCAAATTTGGAAGGGAGATGTGAAGTATTTTAGGACCCAGTGCGGGACCTATTTAGTAACAGAAAATGCCCAAGTGGAACTAGTCCACCGACACACCTATTGGGGGGTCCGACCCCTCATGAAAATTTAAGGAGTCCTTAACGGCCTTCTGAACCCTTCTACTAAAATATGGTTGAACAGCTAGTGTTGAAGTCCAAGGAGTTGGTTGTACCTTCCCAAGACGGAAATGGGTAAAGTATGCCAACAGAAGAAGGGTAATTTGGTCCAAGAGGGACAAGGACACAGTACCAATATGTGAAAATAATATTTCTTCGATTGTATGGAGAGGAAAGCTTGTCCCCAACAGAGTCACCAGAAGCTGTCGGTGCTATTTTTTGTTAGAGTTGCCCTTAAGAAGTTGTCGGTCATCGAAATCAAAATCTCGTTGCTCGCTTCAAAAGGACGTTTTAATTTACATATATATTTAACTTTAGAAAAATATGAAATCAAACCNGCAGAAAATGCCCAAGTGGAACTAGTCCACCGACACACCTATTGGGGGGTCCGACCCCTCATGAAAATTTAAAGAGTCCTTAACCGCCTTCTGAACCCTTCTAGTTAAATATGGTTGAACAGCTAATCTTGAAGTCCAAGGAGTTGGTTGTACCTTCCCAAGATGGAAAAGGGTAAAGTATGCTAACAGAAGAAGGGTAATTTGGTCCAAGAGGGACATGGACACAGTACCAATATGTGAAAATAATATTTCTTAAATTGTATAGAGAGAAAAGCTTGTCCCCAACGGAGTCACCAGAAGCTGTCGGTGATATTTTTGGTTGGAGTTGCCCGTAAGAAGCTGTCGGTCACCGAAATCAAAATCCCGTCGCCCACTTTGGAAGGATGTTTTAATTTATTAGTTTTAGAAAAATATGAAATCAAACTGACCCCATATTTTTCATAGTTTAAATGAAAGAGAGTTATACCTCAAACCCTGTATCTATCCCGAAGTATAAACACAAGACTCGAGGATGAGGCTTGCTCAAATAAACTAAGGAATATATGACATCTGTTTGGTCTGTGAAACCTATGTATTTTCCCACAAGTTCCCTATTTAATATAAAGAATTAAATAGGGCTTATATTAAGATGGGTTTGGACATGCTTCCTATAACGGCAAGCCCCTATAGTTAATTACATCTTAAATGACCAAAGTCACCTAAGAAGACTCTCGATAAAAATCAAGAAATATTATCTTCAAGGAGTTTCAAAGGGTAGGACTTTTCAATGAGATTGGACAAAGAGGTGTGAAAGGGGATTGGTTCAAATTTGGAACATTTTGTTGTAGAATCCAAAGGAGGAAGAACTAGGGAATGTCATGGATCCAGAGGGGAACCTTGGTGACTTCCCAAGCTATCCTAATGTTTGGCTTCAATTTTGAGGAGAAATATTTAGGTGTTTCATCCTGCCAATTGTATTAGTTATGGCTACGTTCATGTGAAACTATCACATAAATAGCCTGGAAGATGCGAGGGTTTAGGTCATGACAAACGACAACCTCAGAATCCTAAGACGAGTTATGCCTTATATTGTATAACAGGGCTATACAAAAGCCTAAGGATAAGTTGAGGATTTACATTGCATAAGCAAGAAACATCAAAGTCCTGTGGCTTTTGTTGTTTATATCTAAGAAAGAAAGATTGGTTTAGTTAGAGAAGATAAGTTTTTCTGTTGAATATGGTCGTGCTGCCCATCATGCTAGCTCCAAGCTCCTAACCGTGGCGAGTTTGAGTTTTCTAATGTGTCAATTTATAGTGTCAAATCAGGTGGCCTTACGGTTGAAGTTCTTTAAATTTTATCGGGGGCATATTAAAGTTGATTAGAGCGACACCAGTTAGGATCCTACGGTTCCCTCGTTCCGGCACCACTATTTTCTATTGGATTCACTTAGTCTAAATGAACTTACTAAACTCAACTTAATGAGTTCCATAATTTCATTTAGACCGTGGGAAACCTCGTTAGCAACTATAGGTTACCTCCTACGAGGGATTCCATCATCGATAGAGACATCTTAATTTAGTTGAAGTTGTAGTTTTGTGTGATGTTTGTGATTAAATTTTTAGTTGTTTAATAGTTTGAATGTTGTGGAGGTGAATTTTATCTTGGTTGATTTTAGTTTTGATTTTGGTTTTGGCTTTGGTTTTTAATGCAGGGTGATATCATTGTTTAGCATGCAAGCTTGCAGGTATAAAAGCACAGTATGAAATTACAAAAAAGACAACGCTAAAAAATATAAAAGCATACCTGGTGAATCTTCTTGTTCCACCACCTGAAACTCAAAAGGCATGTTAAGACAGTTTAAATGAGACAGGGAAGTAAAATTTTTGTAGTTTCCCTAACCCTATGTCATATCTTGCTGGGTCCTTAGGAGTTTAATTAAGGATGATTTTGTCAAGCAAAACATATTAAGTTTAGTAGAGCTTCAAGATATCCAGCAGATCTAGAGAAAGAAGCAGGTTCGTGCTACTCTCTCGCTGCCTGGTGGAAAAACTCGAGTTCTTTTAAACTTAGTATGTTACTTAATAAGTCATCCTGTAAATACCCTTAATGCTCAGTGAGCACTGATGTCTCAATTATCCCTAAGAATAGGGTAATTATCACTTGTGATTCAATTTAAAAATTATATGGGTGAAGACCCTTATAGAGGCAAGTTAGTGTTGTTGGAACACTTAGCCAAATTTTAACCCTAATTGGGCTTGTAGTGTTTAAAAGATGTTTTAATTTTCAATGATATTTACTTTTCTAATCCTCATTTAAATGAAACTTG
>JXCR01091692.1:15999-56085 GCA_002079205.1 Phalaenopsis hybrid cultivar | reverse complement strand
TCAAAACTTAATCACAAACATCACAAAAAATACAACTTCAACTAAATTAAAACGTCTATATTAGAAGATCAGGAACCCTCGGAGGAGGTAACCTACGGTTGCTAACAAGGTTTTCCATGGTCTAAATGAAATTATGGAACTCATTAAGTTGGGTTTAATAAATTCATTTGGACTAAGTGATTCCAATAGAAAATAGTGGTGCCGGGACGATGGAACCGTGGGATCTTGACCGGTGTTGCTTTAATCAACTTTAATACGCCCATAATAAAATTTAAAGAACTTTAACCATAGGGTCACCTGATTTGACATTATAACCAAATGAACTAGCAAACTTGAACTCTGCTGCAACGAGGAGCTTGGAGCTTATATGGTGTGCAGCCCGATCATCTTCAACAGCAAGAGGATCTACACTAATACATCCCTTAGCTTTAAACAACAAAGTCATAGGATATCAAGGTTGTATATCTTTTAGGCATTTGTATAATCCTATTGTACAATCTAAGCCCTAACTCGCCTTAGGATTCCAAGGTTGTCATTCGTCATGACCTAAATCCTCACATCTTCAATGTTATTTGTGTTGATTGCTTCACACAAATGTAAATCCTAATAAATCCGAGGTAGTCATTCGTCATGACTTAAACCTCACATCTTCAAAGGTTATTTGTGCTGATTGTTTCACACAAATGTAAATCCAAATAAAAATTGCAGGATGAAACATCTAAATGATTTCTCCTAAATTGAAGCCAAATAATAGGGTAGCTCCTCACATCTTCAAGGTTATTTGTGTTGATTGTTTCACACAAATATAAATCCTAACAAAAATATTTTCAAGGTTATTTGTGCTGATTGCTTCACACAAATGTAAATCCTAATAAATAAAAAAATTACAGGATGAAACTTCAAGGTTATTTGTGTTGATTGCTTCACACAAATGTAAATTCTAATAAATAAAAAATTGCAAATTATTTGTGCTGATTGCTTCACACAAATGTAAATCCTAATAAATAAAAATCTTCAAGGTTATTTGTGCTGATTGCTTCACACAAATGTAAATCCTAATAAATAAAAATTTATCTTCAAGATTATTTGTGCTGATTGATTCACACAAATGTAAATCCTAATAAATAAAAATTGCGGATGAAACATCTAAATGATTTCTCCTAAATCTAGTAATTCGTCATGACTTAAATCCTCACATCTTCAAGGTTATTTGTGCTGATTGCTTCACACACTCCGAGGTTGTCATTCGTCATGACCTAAATCCTCACATCTTCAAGTTATTTTGTATTGCTTCTCACACAAATGTAAATCCTAATAAATAAAAAATTGCAGGATGAAACATCTAAATGATTTCTCATCACACAAATGTAAATCCTAATAAATAAAAATTGCAGGATAAAACATCTAAATGATTTCTTTAAAATTGAAGCCAAATAATAGGATAGCTTAGGAAGTCATCGAAGTTCTCCTTCGAATCCGTGATATATGTAAATCCTAATAAAATAAAAAATTGCAGGATGAAACATCTAAATGATTTCTCCTAAATCGAGCCAAATAATAGTAAATCCTCACATCTTCAAGGTTATTTGTGCTGATTGTTTCACACAAATATAAATCCTAACTTCGAGGTAGTCGTTTGTTACAACTTAAATCCTCACATCTTCAAGGTTATTTGTGTTGATTGATTCACACAAATGTAAATCCTAATAATAAATCCTCACATCTTCAAGGTTATTTGTGCTGATAATTGCTTCACACAAATGTAAATCCTAATAAACAAGGTTGTCATTTGTCATGACCTAAATCCTCACATCTTCAAGGTTATTTGTGTTAATTGCTACACACAAATGTAAATCCTAATATCCTCACATCTTCAAGGTTATTTGTGTTGATTGTTTCACACAAATATAAATCCTAACAAAAATAATTGCAGGATGAAACATCTAAATGATTTCTCCTAAATTGAAGCCAAATAATAGGATAGCTTTTTCAAGGTTATTTGTGCTGATTGCTTCACACAAATGTAAATCCTAATAAATAAAAAAATTACAGGATGAAACTTCAAGGTTATTTGTGTTGATTGCTTCACACAAATGTAAATTCTAATAAATAAAAAATTGCAAAATTAAATAATTTCTCCTAAATTGAAGCCAAATAATAGGATAGCTTAGGAAGTCACCGAAGTTCTCCTAAATGATTTTTCCTAAATTGAAGCCAAATAATAGGATAGCTTAGGAAGTCACCGAAGTTCTCTTTCTGATTTCTCCTAAATTGAAGCCAAATAATAGGATAGCTTAGGAAGTCACCCGAAGTCCTCCTTCGGATTTCTCCTAAATTGAAGCCAAATAATAGGATAGCTTGGGAAGTCACCGAAGTTCTCCTTCTTCTCCTAAATTGAAGCCAAATAATAGGATAGCTTGGGAAGTCATCGAAGTTCTCCTTCGGATCTCCTAAATTGAAGCCAAATAATAGGATAGCTTGGGAAGTCACCCTTCGAATCCGCTAAATTGAAGCCAAATAATAGGATAGCTGAGGAAGTCACCGAAGTTCTCCTTCGGATCTGTATCACACAAATGTAAATCCTAATAAATAAAAATTGCAGGATAAAACATCTAAATGATTTCTTTAAAATTGAAGCCAAATAATAGGATAGCTTAGGAAGTCATCGAAGTTCTCCTTCGAATCCGTGATATTGAAACCAAATAATAGGATAGCTTAGGAAGTCACCGAAGTTTTCCTTCGAATCTGTGACATTATGTAAATCCTAATAAAATAAAAAATTGCAGGATGAAACATCTAAATGATTTCTCCTAAATCGGAAGCCAAATAATAGGATGCTTAGGAAGTCATCGAAGTTCTCCTTCGAATCCGTGCATCCTCTAGTGTTTCCTCCTTTGGACTCCAAAATAAAATGTTCCAAATTTGAACCAATCCCTTTCACACTTCTTAGTTTGATATCTTTGAAATGTCCTTACTATTTGAACTCCTTGAAGGTATTTTTTCTTGATTTTTATCGAGAGTATTCTTAAGTAACTTCAGTTATCTATGATGTAATTAACTATAGGGGCTTGCCCTTATAGGAAGCTTTTCCCTAATCCAGCATAATATAAACCCTATTCAATTCCTTATATTAAATAGGGGAACTTGTCGGCCAATACATTGGTTTCGTAGACCAAGCATGTCATAACTTTCTTTAGTTTATTTGATCGAGCCTCACCCTCAATTCTTGTGTTCATCCTTCGGGATAGATATCTTTAGTTTATTTGATCGAGCCTCACCCTCAATTCTTGTGTTTATCCTTCGAGATAGATATATAATAGGGGAATTTGTCGGCCAATACATTGGTTTCGCAGACCAAACGGATGTCATAACTTTATATAGGGGAATTTGTCGGCCAATACATTGGTTTAACAGACCAAACGGATGTCATAACTTTCTTCATTTATTTGATCAAGCCTCACCCTCAACTCTTGTGTTCATCCTTCGGGATAGATACAGGATTTTAGGTAAAGCGCTCTTTCATCTAAAGTATGAAAATTATAGGGTCAGTTTGATTTCATCTTTTTCAAAACTAAAATTTAAAAAAAAACGTCCTTCCGAAGCGGGCAATGGGATTTCAATTTCGATGACCGACAGCTTCTTACGGGCAAACCCCACACCAAAATTAGTGCCGACAGAGGATCCTCAATCAAATACAGGATCCGTCAAAATAATCTTCTACATATACCAGAGAAGAAGGATGGAATGAGGTCTAGAGCAGATCATCCAAGAAAATACTAAACAAGATTCAGTCTACATCAAGATAAGCCTCCATTCAGAGCCGCAGCATACCAAGCCCGAGATGAAGGTTTCGTCAGGAGCATCATCGTCGTGAAGGACAAAGAAGAAGAAAAGCTTCACTACAAAGATTGATAGCACGGGGGGTAGGATAGGGGCCTCCTTTACCAGATTAGTTGTCTCAGATTTGGGGAAGAAAATCTTTGAACCCTTGACTTTGTACGATTATCTTTTTGTCTCTCTATGGTCTTATGAATATAATGATTGTGATTTCATCTTCATTTTAATTGTTTCAAGTGACAACATAACTGATTATGACAAATATAGCTTCGATCTCGATCCCCAAAATGATCCTCAAATCATACTCGAGTCTGATGAACTTATTGTCAAGTCTAAGGAAGACATCAATGATACCATTTACAACATCACCGATAACGAGGAGCCAATTCTCGAACATCACAGTATACCGCTTACCATCAACTTAGATGTTTCCGAAGAAGAGGAGGAGACACCAAAAGATTCAACAATGGTAGCTCAAGGAGAAGAAATCATGAAAGTTAACTTGAGGAGCAGAAAAGTGTTACCACCAAAAACAGCTCCAATAGACAAAAAAAAGCAGATAATGATTCAAAAGGAGATACCCCCACCTCCACCAGTGAAAGAACTACTTGATCAAGCCAAAATCAAAGGATCATACAAAATATATTACAACATACTAGCTCATGTTAGGAAGTTGCCGACCCGATTAAGCATCTACGCGCTCTGATCCTATCAAAGGAGATGAGAGAGTCTCTGGTTACAGCTTTGCTTGACCCATAAATTTGCTTAGCTTAGTTGGCCAGCACATCCTCAGATGAAGTTTGTTTATTGAAAGAACAGCCTAAGGTAACCTTCACAGACGAAGACTAGCTACTCGGTACTGCCGACCACAATCGTCTACTCTACATCTCTGTCAACATCGATAGATTTGTGTTTTTCAGAGTTTTAGTAGATCCTGGAGTATCTCTTTAACTTGATGAGCCTACGAACATTGGCCTATTTGGACATTGAAGTGCAAGAACTTATAGCCGATAAAATGATGTTAAGAGGATTCAACCAAAAGGGAGAAAGAGCCCTTGGATCAATTACATTACTTATGAATGTTGGAGAACTCGTGACAACCGCTAAATTTCATATCATCGACGTCGAGACCTCTTTTAACGCTCTGCTAGGTTAACCATGGAATCATGAACACAATATGGTTCCATCATCTCTACACCAATGCATCAAATACTGCAAAGATGGTCATGAAAATTGCATTAAAGGGGACTTATAACCATTTTTAGTGCATGAAGTTGGTAACCACGAAGATGATGCCTACTACGCGCCTCCAAAGAGGACTGTCTTCTCTCATGAAGTTATCACAAACAAAGATGAAGATTTAGAAGAATTACAAAGAGGAGGCCATTCAACTCCGCTTCAGCAATCTTCCACCACTCCCTTACAATAAGTTGGTGAAGGTTTTTTTAGTTCGCGCACTTGAGGTCGAGGCCGGGGACGTGGACGAAGAAGGATCAATTTACATGTTGAACGGACTAGGCCAACCATCAACATTGATGATGAAGATAGTTTTGAAGATGAGATAATGATGACAAGATGGAAGAGACCTCAGTATGAGATATCCCTAGAAGATACAGAGAAAAGGGAATATGAAACAACGTATGATCGGATAAACCACTATGTGAATGCTATGACCTTTACTTCAATTCTCCCTCAAAATGTTGAGAGTTTAGAGGTCAAGAAAGTCTATAGTGTTGGTTCAAAGCTGATCAAATTTTACCATGCTTCTACCTCTACTGAGAATGAAAAACATGTAAATTTGGATGATGATCCTAATGAATTAATGGAATTGCCCTTTGGTTACTTCTCGCCTTGTGTTCAAAAGTTAATTCAACAGGGAAACTTACCAAAACAAATGCCAAAAAATAAATTTCAACTTTTTGAAAAATTATGGAATGATAAAAGTCGAACTCCAAACTCAAAAGAGGGTGTCAAATTTGGTACAGTCGAGCCAGTCGATGATTCTGAATTTTGCATGGTTGTTACTAGTGAGTCAGAAGAGGATTGCCTCGATATAGAGGATGACACTAATGATCACCCAATAGATGATGATCCTCCATAATTTTCAGAGGAAATTAAATCTATCGTTGATGAATTGAAAGAGAATAACCTCGAGTCTGAAGAACAACCCCGAACTACATTTATAAGTTCTCTACTCAATGACGAAAAATCTTCAGAATTGATCAAACTATTAATGGAATTCAAAGATTTCTTTGCATGGAGCTATAATGAAATGCCAGGACTATCAGCAGAGATTGGAGTTCATTAACTCAAGGTAGACAAGAAAATAACCCCAATAAAACAAGCTCCCAGAAGAATGCGTCTCAAAATAGAACAACAAGTCATCACTGAGGTGAAGAAAATAATAGAAGCCAACTTTGTAAGAGAAGAACAATACCCTAAGTGGTTATCTAACATTGTACCTGTCAAGAAGAAAAAGGGACAGATCCGTGTTTTTGTCGACTTCAGAGATTTAAACAAAGCATGTCCAAAAGACGAGTTTCCACTACCCATACCAGAGACGATGGTGGACATCACTTCAACACATCAAAATTTTCTCCTTCATGGACGAATCATTGGGATACAACCAAATCAAGATGGCTCCCAGAGATGCAGCACTTACAACCTGCAGAACACCGATTGGAATTTTTCGCTACACAGTGATGAGGTTCGGCCTAAAGAATGTCGAAGCAACGTATCCGTACGCAATGAAAAAGATTTTTTATGACCTCATTCACAACCAAGTAGAATACTTTGTGAATAATTTGGTCATCAAAAGTAAACAAAAAATAGACCATTTGTATGATTTAAGGATAGTGTTTGAATGGTTACGATGATATGACCTTCAAATGAATCCCTTAAAGTGCGCCTTTGGCGTTACCTCTAGGAAATTTATGGGATTCGTTGTCTGTCATCGGGGAATTGAGATCAACCCGGATAAGATTAAAGCTATCTTGAAAATGCCTCCTCCTAAAACCTTGAAACAACTATGTTCCTTCCATGGGAAGTTGGCATATCTGAGACGCTTTATTTCTAATCTCTCAGGTAGGAGTCTACCTTTCTCGGCATTAATTAAAAAGGATGTCAAATTCATTTGGGAAGAGAAATACCAGCGGGCCTTCGAGGACGTTAAACAATATTTAATGACACCTCCTGTCTTGGCAGCCCCTATTCCAGATAAATCATTGATACTTTATACTGCGGCCTTAGATGACTCTCTTGGAGCCCTCTTAGCCCAAGACAATGATGAGGGTGAAGAAAATACACTCTACTACTTGATTCATCGCCTAATATCAATGGAGATAAGGTATCCACTAATTGCAAAGCATTGTATGACATTAATTTTTGCTGCTCAAAAGCTTAGACATTACATGCTTTCTCATAATATTACCTTGATCTTGAAAGTTAATCTGTTGCAATATCTGATGACCCGACCAACACTCTCCGGATGTCTAGCAAGATGGTCAATGATCTTATTGTTATTTGATATAACTTTTGTTCCCCTCTGTGTTATCAAGGGACAAATACTAGCATACTTTCTCGTTGCACACCTACTGTCAGCTGGTTCCTCTCTCAATGACGAGTTACCAGACGAGCAAATACTAAAAATGGAATTTTTCAGTGTGCCACACTGGGAAATGTACTCTTATGGCGCTTCGTCAGCCAAAAAAGATAAAGGATCAGACATAGTTATGCCAGGCAAAGCAGGGATCGGTTTGATCTTTATCATGCCAGAAAAGGGTATGTTGAGGTTCTCATACCACCTTATAGAGCCATGCACCAATGATGAAGCAGAACATGAAGCTCTAATAATTGGATATGGAATGACAATCTCAATGGATATAACAAACATTGCCATCTATGGCGACTCCCAACTCGTCATTCAGCAAGTCACCAAACAATACAGAATTCTGAAACCAAGGTTAGCAGAATATTATCAGTACACGATAAAGATTTTGGAGCAGAATCCTTATGTGACTTTCTACCAGATTCGTAGGAGAGATAATGCCCATGCCAACGCTCTAGCAAAACTTGCTAAGGAAATGGCATGTCCCCCACAGGATTCCATTGAAATCACAGTGCAAGGAAGACGAGTCTTATCTCAGATTGACCTCGAAACTCTACACAAGCTCGGAAAAGAAAAACCAATAAATACAGTTGCAGACATTAACAAAGATTGGCGCAACTTGTTAATAGAATATTTGCATACTGCAAAGGTGCCAGAAGGCAAGTTTAAAGCACACCACATCACAAGAAGGGCTATGTCTTACGCTCTGATGGGAAAAATTCTATACAGAAGATCATTCAACCAGATGTGGCTCAGTGTTTGAACAAAGCTGAAGTACAAAATATTGTCAAAGAAGTACATGTCAGATTGTGTGGCGCTCATCAGTCAGAGTCAAAGATGAAAATGAATATCAAAAGACTCGAATATTATTGGCCAGCAATGATGTCTGATTGCATGGATATAGCCAGAAAATGTCACCAATGCCAAGTGCATGGGGAGGTCTTACACAAACCTCCGAATGTGCTACACCCAACTGTTGCCTCGTGGCCATTCAAGTGTTGGGGCACAGACATAATAGGTCTGATAGACCATCCATCTTCTAAAAAACATAGGTTTATACTTGCTGCTATAGATTACTTCTCCAAATGAGGCAGAACAGTTAAGTGAGGTTACGGCACAACACATCCTTCAATTTCTCAAAAGCCAGATTATCTACCGTCTCGGAGTATTGTGAAGAATAATTTTTGATAATGGGACAGCTTTCAGAAGCACAAAGATCAACAATTTTGTCAAAATATATGGGATATATTGGAGATACTCTACGATTTACTATCCTAGAGTAAATTGTCTGGCTGAAGCCTTCACCAAAACACTGGTACAAATTTTGAAGAAGACACTGGATGATAACAAAAGGGAATGACACAACAAACTATTAGAAGCCTTCTGGGCCTACCGGATGACTTTCAGGACTCTCACTCAGTGTACCCCCTATATGCTCATGTACGGGTCCGAGGTCGTGTTACCGCTAGAAGTCCAGACACTGTTTCTTAGAATTGTTGTTGCCAACCAACTCACAACGAGAGAGAGTGAGAAACTCAGACTTGAAGAACTGAAAAGTCTTGAGGGAAAATGACTAGAAGCACAACAACATTTGGAACATTACCAGGTAAAGATGGTACAAGCCCATGATAAATTTGTCCGCCCTAGGACATTCAAAGTTGGTGACCTCGTACTTGTGCTCAAAAGGCCTATTCTTGCGTGCCGCAAAATAGGTAGAAAATTTGAGCCAACTTGGGAGGGATCATTTGTTGTTGAAAAGGTCTACACAGAAGGAGCCTACTAGTTAGTGGATTTTGAGGGAAAAAGACCCATGTTACAAATAAATGAACTATATCTAAGAACCTGTTACGCAACCTGATGCTACTTGCCTTCGCTTGCTTTGAAACTTTGAAACTTTGATTATTTTGGGGTTATCTATGTGGCCAAATGTCTATGATCGGGTCCAAATTTTGTAATTAACCTCAATATAATGAAAATTTTGACAAAAAAATTTTAAACTTCAAATTTTCTCTGTTCCACTTTTGAGTATAATGTTCCACAAAAATTTAACAAAATTCATATATAAATAAACAATTCATTTCACTAAAATAAGATAAAATTTACCTCAATAAATACTTTGCTTTGTTCTTATTCATGCCAAGTTTCGGCCCACTGACATTTTTTCTATCGTTTGCAGAAAAATGTTGGGACAAAGGCTGATATTTGCTTTCAAGGATGGCTAGAGCCTCGCACTGAATGAGGAGATGGCACCGCAGTGCAGTACCATAGACTTCAACATGGACTTTAACCAGGTCGACATGGACTACGTAGGTCCTCTGATGAATGTTGTTGGCCACAGAGAGAAAGAGGGATTGCCTTCACTGCTGAGGGTCACCGCCAAAGATAATACATCACACAAAGGCAAGAACATAATAATAGAGCAAGATCCGATGAAAGGGACTAGTCGTCTGCCCTCTATGGTAGCCACACTAGTTGGGGGCCTAATAGCCGCTAATAATGAATGACTGTCAGATGCTTCGCTTCATAGAATGCAACGCAGAAACACCAGCTGTAAAAACTAGAGGGATTTTCTATGAGAAGAATGCAGACATCAGAGAGAAACAAATAAATTACTCACCCCTATTCCCGAGGGGCATATTTATGATCCAGACATGAAAGAAACCTCTGCCAGCCTTCCAACCATAGATGAAGAATCGGGCTTCGTAACAGAGCCAGAGACACCTTCAGCTTCAAATGTTTTATGCAAGGGTTGCCCGACGTGCAACGCTGAGATACCTACAGAGACATCAGCCACGGGGCATTTGTAGAATGCTCAGATTATAATGTTCTACATTTACAACGCTTCAGTGCATTTGAAGAGTATACCTCCAGCATTGATTGGTCTCAGACTTCTGATTTTATGATGGATGAGTCATACATCCCACTGGGGACAGACCAGTATATACCATGGAACCCAAGGTCGTGCATCCCACTAGATGTCGAGTCTTGTGTTCCATATCAGCCAGCGCCAGTTTGGGTTCCTGCCAATGTTCAGAGGGAGGAACGCCCACGACAGCTACCGACTCCTAGTACGATGGAGTACTAAAAAATAAGCAAAGTGAACAAAAGAGAATTTGAATTTTATGAAGAGGTCCAAAAAAGAATCTTCAACATACTGGAAGGCCTGAAGTTGTATACCATGGTATCTTCGAGAGTGGCGAAAGAAGCATTCTTGACTGCATCTTTGATTTGAGAGATAGAGGTCGAGCAGGCCTTCTCATGGAAAGAACATACTTTGAGCCAAAGAAATGGATGAGAGGAAAAGGAAGAATCACCATTCAGTGTGACTGTTGTTATAATTTTACAAATGACAGACAGGGAAATCCACCAGGGATCCTTATACATGACCAGGTATATCCACTACCATCTATAATAATGTCGATGATCAAGATAATGGTCAGATGGAACATACTGCTACCTACTCACATCCCAAACAGCTGCATCATCAACATCTATGATGAGGGAGACTACATAGCTTCTCATATTGATCATCATGATTTTGTCATACCTTTCTGGACGGTCTCATTCATAAGCAAAAGCAATATATTGTTTGGGAAAAAGATTGACATTGTCGGCCCTGGCGAGTTCAGAGGAACTGTAGAGATTCCACTGTCAGTTGGTTCAGTATTATTTCTAAAAGGAATGGGGCTGATGTCGCCAAGCACTGCATTTCAGGGGTGCGACACCGTAGGGTGTCCGTGACCTTCCGTAGGATGGACGACAACAAAATACCATATGGATTTCAGCCAGACCTGGAACTGGAAGAGATACTATCGTACAAACTATGAGAGTGTTGTACCTCTAAGTACATGTAAAGGGAACTCTTATCTTGGAGCATGGCTTAGAAGGTCTGCTCAATCAAGAGCTCGTCGTACCTGAAACAGATGGTCATAGGGTTCACTTATTTTGTTATAGAAACATGATATGTATTCAAAATATTCAACCTACAATGTATTCATGGCATGAGATGTTCTGGATGTACTTCAACATGGACTATATATTGTACCTTTTTAGGCGTTAGCCTATGTTTGATCTGTGACATCTTTATTGGAGCATATTAATGGAAATTTCTCTCAGAAATGTGCCTTTTCTTCAGTAACCTTTCTGTTCGATGGATGGAAGCCACTAACCACGCGTTGGTTCAAAATTTCAGTGAACGAAGAATGAAATAACAAACCTTTAGCAATAAATAAAATTTAAAAGAAAGTAATCACAAATAAATAAACAACAAAACAAATTCTTTTGAAAATCAACCAATTAAAATTAAAACTTTAAAGACATATTTTGAAAAATTAAATTTGATAAAAATAACAAGAAAATAAAATGAATTTGTTTAGAGGATTCTCTCAGTTTCAGAGTTTCTTACTCTTTGTGCACGTAGAACAACCATCTTTATCTGCATTAACTTTTTCCACATCCCCACAGAATTTTGCATTCTGCACAAAATCCCACAAAACTCTACAAATCTTCTTCAACAAAATCAACATTTTCACATGATACATTTCTGTAAATTCAACATCACAAACTCTTTATACTATTTTCATATAACTCTCAGAGTCACTACCCAAATTTTGACTCTCCATCTTCGAAATTGGTATAAGAACCCCTTTAATGGAGGATGACATCCTATTCTTAATCTTTGTGGTCGGTCCCCGACTTTCGACTCTCTTTTCAAAATGATAACTAAAATTCAATTCTCTTTTTCAAATCAGTACCTAAATTCTGATTCCTTCACATATTTTCATATTTTATTCACATATTCCCCACCAATTCCCATGTGTGAATCTACATATTTTTTGCATAAGAGCGCATGTATTTTCTTGTTACCTCTAGAGTTGGATGTGAGTCCCAGCACTTTCCTACTCAATATAACATACATTCTCTTGTCACCTCTTGGGTTGGATGTGAGTCATAATGCTTTCCTTCCTAACGTGATGCCTATATTTTCCTGTTACCTCTTGAGTTGGATGTGAGTCCCACTGCTTTCATTCTCAATGTAACATACATTCTTTTGCCACCTCTTGGGTTAGATGTGAGTCTTAGTGATTTCCTTCCTAACGTAATGCATATATTTTCTTGTTACCTCTTGAGTTGGATGTGAGTCCCAGTGCTTTCCTCCTAAATGTAGCGCATACATTCTCTTATCACAACTCGGGTGGATGTGACTCCTAGTGCTTTCCTTCCTAACGTGACTCATATATTTTCCTGTTACCACTTGAGTTGGATGTAAGTCCCAGCACTTTCCTTCTCAAAGGAACATACATTCTCCTGTCACCTCTTAGGTTGGATGTGAGTCATAGTGCTTTCCTTCCTAATGTGACACATATATTTTCTTGTTACCTCTTAAGTTGGATGTGTGTCCCAACGCTTTCCTCCTCAATGTAGCACATACATTTCTCTTGTCACCTCTTGGGTTGGATGTGAGTCTTAATGCTTTCCTTCCTAAGGAAACGTATATATTTTATTGTTACCTCTTGAATTAGATTTGACTCCCAGCACTTTCTTTCTCAATGTAACATACATTTTCTTGTCACCTCTTGGGTTTAATGTGAGTCCTAGTGTTTTCCTTCCTAATGTGATGCATATATTTTTCTGTTACCTCTTAAGTTGGATGTGAGACCCAGCACTTTCCTCCTCAATGTAGCACATACAATCTCTTGTCACCTCTTAGGCTGGATGTGAGTCCTAATGCTTTCATTCCTAATGTGACACATATATTTTCCTGTTACCTCTTGAGTTGGATGTGAGTCCCAGCGCTTTCCTTCTCAATGTAACATACATTCTCTTGTGACCTCTTGGGTTGGATGTGAGTCCTAGTGCTTTCCTTCCTAACATGACACATATATTTTCTTGTCACCTCTTGAGTTGGATGTGAGTCTCAGCGCTTTCCTTCTCAATGTAACATACATTCTCTTATCACATCTTGGGTTGGATGTGAGTCCTAGTGCTTTCCTTCCTAACGTGACACTTATATCTTCTAGTTACCTCTTGATTTGGATGTGAGTCCTAATTTTTTCCTCCTCAATGTAGCACATACATTCTCTTATCACCTCTTGGATTGGATGTGTGTCCTAATGCTTTCTTTCCTAACATGAAGTATATATTTTCTATTTACCTCTTAAGTTGGGTGTGAGTCCCAGCACTTTCTTTCTCAAAGTAATATACATTCTCTTGTCACCTCCTCGGTTGGATGTGTGTCCTAGTGCTTTCCTTCCTAATGTGACGCATATATTTTCTTGTTACCTCTTGAGTTGGATGTGAGCCCCAGCGCTTTCCTTCTTAATGTAGCACATATATTCTCTTGTCAACTCCTGGGTTGGATGTGAGTCCTAATGTTTTCCTACCTAACGTGACGCATATATTTACCTGTTGCCTCTTGAGTTGGATTTGAATCCCAGTGCTTTCCTTCTCAATGTAACATGCATTCTCTTGTCACCTCTTGGGTTGGATATGAGTCCTAGTGCTTTTCTTCCTAACATGACACATATATTTTCTTGTTACCTCTTGAGTTGGATGTGAGTCTCAGCACTTTTCTCCATAATGCAGCACATACATTCTCTTGTCACCTCTTGGGTTGGATGTGAGTCCTAGTGCTTTCCTTCCTAACGTGACACATATATTTTCCTGTTACCTCTTGGTTGGATTTGAGTCCTAGCGCTTTCCTTCTCAATGTAACATACATTATTTTGTCACCTCTTGGGTTGGATGTGAGTCCTAGGGCTTTGCTACCTAACATGACACATATATTTTCCTGTTACCTCTTGAGTTGGATGTGAGTCCCAGTGCTTTCCTCCTCAATGTAGCACATCCATTTTCTTATCTCCTCTTGAGTTGGATGTGAGTCCTAGGGCTTTCCTTCCTAACATGACGCATATATTTTCCTGTTACCTGTTGAGTTTGATGTGAGTCCCAGTGCTTTCCTTCTCAATGTAGCACATATATTTCCTTGTTATCTCTTGGGTTGGATCTGAGCCCTAGTGCTTTCCTTCCTAACGTGACACATATATTTCCTGGTTACCTCTTGAGTTGGATGTGAGTCCTAGTGCTTTCCTTCTTAGTGTGACATATATATTTTCCCTGTCATATGTCAGTTCGAATATAACTCCCCAGTGGTAACTCAAACTGGTATAGTCCTTTCTTTCTGGAGACATATCCTTAATTGTTGTCATCTTCTACAATGTTGTTACCCTTTTAAGCCGGATGTGAGGCTCTGCGTTTTCCATCTCGATTTGGTCCTCCCACATAATCATATTCTCATCTTTTGAAATCAGTCCTAAGAGCACCACCTTAAATGGATTATGACATCTAATTCTTATTTCGGGATTAATACCCAAATTTTAATTCCTACCTCGGGGTCAGCACTTATATATTGACTCTCATCCTTTATAAATACCCAAAATTTCATAACTCAAAATTCACTCTTCGATCCCCAGCGAGAGTCCCTATTCCTTGATTTCAATTAAACGATCACCTGCTAATTCCCCGACAGAAACAGATCACACACATAGCTCGACACACACTTCCAAGTTTGTTAACTTAGGAGTTTGTATTGGTTTTTGTTGATCTAATCAGTCAACGCCAACACGCGTGGTGTGCTTGACTAGCACACAATACCTATTGGGGGTCCATTTGTTGACCTCACTTTTGGTTGATGTTAGTTTTTTTCTTCTTTAGTAGCCTAAGGTCTAGCCATAAAACTTTCATATTGACTATTCTTAGAAAACTGGAAAAGGAACCCTCACCATTAGAAATTCCAAACTCTCCTCTTTACTCAACTTGAAGTTTCACATATTGGTCATAACCTCTAGCACTTTGTAAGTGGGGTCACTATAGGGGAACTCAAGATGAGTCACCCTTAGGACTGCTGGAGGTTGACTCTAGGTGTTGGTCTAGTGCTTAAGATACATACTTACACTCACAATCAATCACAATCCTAAACTTAAACTACTAGGCTTTGGTCCCTTGATACTTTTAGGAGACTCATGTAGGTGGTCCCCTAGTCCCGTTAGCCCTAAGCTAGGGTTTGGCTAAGATCACTACATAGAGGACCCAAAATAGGATTTTCATTAGTCCATGGATTATTGAAGGTGGTTGACACTCCAAGTCTACCAAGTTACCCAACCTAGCCTTTTGCCCCTAAACTCTCCCAAATTACCTGGATACCTTTGGGACCCTAAATTTGGCCAAAATTCTCAAGTTTACCCAAAATACCCAAGTTCATTCAAAATCATTTCAAACACCTTGAAAAACACTCAAACTACCCAAAGTCACCAAAATTGGTCAAATTACCAATATGCCTCCTCCTTAGCCCAAGATTCCAAAAATTCCAAAAAATCCCAAAAATTCCCAAAACCTCCCAAATATTCCCAATTTAATTTTTCTCAACTATCACATGACCCAATTTGGTCAATTTGATCACTTTTGATGTAAACCCCCAAATTGCACTTTAAAGGCCCATTTTTTTTGCAAACCTACCTCAAATGTCTATCCAATTGATCTCAATTTCCCCCAATTTCAATTATAAACTTAAATTCACCCTTCATATGACTAATTTAGACCAAATCTAAGCCCAATTATCAAATATTTAAACCCAATTTTGAGCTGAACCAAAATCCCAAATTTGGCCTATGACTTGGTTCCACCAAATTGAACCTATGGCCTATTCAATTTGCCACAATTTATGTTGAAAAATCTTCATAACATTCCTAAACATCAAATTTGGCCATCAATTGGCCTTGGTAAAGCCACAATTTTCTTTAATTTCAACTTAAGTCCAAAAATCGCCAATTTTGCCTCAAATTAGCCATGTCCCCAAACTTCACCAAATTGAGGGACTTAACCCCAAAATTTCCACTCTATGTTTTCAAGAAAAATCTTCACAACATCTCTCTTGATCATTTGGACCATTCAATTTGGACTTAGCCCAAGGCTAGCTCAACCTAGACCCATGTCTAACCTAACATGCCTAAATTGACCAAATTTCAAAAGTCTCTCAAATTGACTCACCAATTGAACTCAAAAATCTTCATAACAATCATCTACACAATGTTGATCAATCAATTGGGTCAATTGATAAGGCTAGTCTAGCCCAAACCCAAGTTTCTATCACTTGGACCCACATTGAACTCATGCAGTAAAGATAGCCTAACGACCCCAAAGTCACCAAGTTAATGACTCCACAGCCATTAGTTGAACCCTAGTGATTAGCATAAACCCCATGAAACCACCTAAGCTAAGACATGGACCAAAGGTCCCATATATCAAGGGATTTAATGCCATATTTGCTTAATCCTTAGATATTTTTGTGAAAACAAAACCTAAAATCATTAAGTTGTTGTGACATATTCCCCTGGTTCACCTAACCTCGCTAGCCACCTCCCCTGGTCGGCCGACCGGCCTAGTGGCTGGAAAATGGCTAAACTGAGAGCCGCCCCCATGTGATTAAACCAATTCAAACCTAGAGGCCACATCATCCAAATTGAAGCTTAGAGCCTTTCTGCCCTCCATCTAGGCAACACATTTCACCCCTTAATTGGCCATGGCAGCAAGCCTAATGCCATTTTTATAAAATGCTCCCATTCACGACCATAGAGGGAGAGCTAAAAATTCCTATAAGAGACTTCCCCAAATTCATCCCAAAGCCTCTTTGAGACCTCCTCGGTGAAAAACAACCACCACATTGCCTTGAATTCCCTTGTCGGAGCCCAATTTTTTAGCTCAAAAACTTACCGGAGATAGGACAAAGCTCTCCACACCTCTAAACTCCACCAAAATCAAATTAAACTCACCCACACCTTCACAACATTGAAATAAGCCAAAGCCCTATCAAATCCCCCTTCCATAAAGCCCCTAACATAGCTGTAGACTAACACCATAAATCGGGCTTGGTTGAATTTGGGCCTAGGAATTTCGCCATAGCTAGAGGCTTAATCCCTAGCTTCTTTAGACCCCAACAAATGTGCCAAGACTCTCTCATCGATTCTTCCCTTCTCAGATCCAAGGTATTGAACCTCTCCTCCTCCTGAGCCTATTTGGATTCTCCATTTAATTAGCCTTAATTTAATTGCATGATTACCGTATGGATATGTTCCTCTCATTTAGACAAGCCGATAAGATCAAACCCGAGGTGATTTGCTTGAGTCTATGCTGAGATCTTAGGGTTTTAGTGTGGATGATAATGGGATCACTCTATCAAGGATGATGACGGGGAGCCGTCTGATCGCGCATGTATCGGATAGACAGAGGAGATGAGCCGAACAGCGCTTCCTTACATGAACCGCGGGCCGAGTGAGCAGCTACATGGATGGTGACATCCAATCAGAGTGTGTCACTGGTGCTTTTGGAGCTGCCTAGGATACAGTCAGTGCCGCATGTTTAAATAGAAAAATAGGGATTTTCTTATTTAAATAAACAGCCAAAGCTTTAAAAATTCATATCTTGTTATAGAAAAATTATAAAAATAAAATAAAAATACTCTCTTGCTTAGTGAATAGAGGAGAATAATGTGGAAATGATTTGGAGTCCATTTGATGCATAGTTTATTTTTAATTAATTAAACACTGATTTGGATGTTTTGATTCTCCATGCATGTAGTAATATCACCATGGCTTGAAAGTTTAGCATGTTGTTGCCTCTATCTTACGAACATCCTCTAATTTTTCCAAAGTCAGAGGAGGTCGCTAGAAAGAGATCCATATTTTTCAAGTTTATGTCTATTATTTGCATAAATTAATCATGATAATTAGCATGTTTCTTAAAAAAGTCCAAGAAAATTTTGGAAGGTTCATCATAACCAGAGGATCCTTTGGAAATAATTTCATGAGTTGAGTCATTAAGAATACACTTAATCTTCACCAACCCTAAAACACAAAGAAAATTAATTTTGAAAAATACAAACAACAACATGACTTAATTTTTTAGCTCCACTATTTTCTAGTATCTAGAGAATTTATCATAAAAATTCCAAAGCATTTTGCGTTCATTTGGTAATTTAAGTTAATTTTTAAAGATAAATATCATTTTAGCACTTAATTTATTTTTAAAAAATTAAAATATAACTCAAAAATATATAAAAACTTATTTTTTGAGTTCTTTGTGATAAGGGATATTTTCTAAAAATAAAATGGTATTTAAAATAAAAACTTGATTTTTGGCTTATTTTTAAATATTTAAATAATTAAAATCCATAAAAATCACAAGAATAATAAAATTCATGGAAATGTTCTAAATTGTTTCTTAAGTACTTAGGAACAACTAGGATATTTTTCCTGATTTTCTAAATAAAGATACTGAATTTTAAAGCTTAAAAAAAATTTTTAAAGGCTAAAATGGATTTTCACTAAAATTAATTCCAATAAATCAAATAAAACTCATCAAAATATAAAATTTTCTGCTCTGCGTTCTCCGGCATCAAGAAGATTTTTCAAAAATACAAAACCTAATTTTCCCCATTTAAAATATTTTATATTTAATAAATACCCCATAACTTCAAATAATTCTTAAAATTCAAATAAAATTCAAAAATCATGAAATTTGGTCCAAAGGCTTCTCTGGTCTAAGTCTACTTCCAGTAAAAATTTTAAGGAATTAGGATTTTCCTAGGTCAAGTTAGTAATTTTCTTTGAAAAATGCTATTTTGGCATGAAAATAATTATATAAATTAAATAAAATTTTCAAAAATCACATTTTCTCCTCTAATGTCTTAATTGACCCATGAATGAGGAAGGATGAAAATTTTAAAGTCATTTAAATTGAATTTGATGAATTATGAAGTGTTAAAGCCTTACGAGCAAATGTGTAATTTTGGAGATTTAGCCTTAATTACAATTTCCACCTAATTTCAGTAAGGGAAATGGGAAATCTTTGATTCTAATTAACATATTCGGATGTTTGGGACACAAGGGGTTAACTGGAAGAAACCAACCTCACTTGTCCTAATTAAAAAGGATAAATTTGCAATTTCCTTAAATTACATAAATTTGGGAGTCTAGCCAATTAAATGATCCTGGATTTAGGGGTATGATTTTGGGTGTTAAAAACTCACTAATTTGATACCCCTACTTTATTTTTAAATGAAATTCAAATAATAAATCATGACCACCTAAAGCTTAACCTTTTCAAAACTAATTAAGACACTCACCTAGGTCTTAAAGGCTTAGTAGTAATTTAAGTTAAATCAGGACTGATTAAATGAGGATTAGAAAAACAAACAAAATTAAAATTAAAACATCTTTCAAACACTATAAGCCCAATTAGCACCAAAATTTGGCTAAATGTTCCAATAACACTAACTTGCCTCTTTAAAGATTTTCACCCACATAATATGCAAATATAATTTACAAATGATAATTACCATACTCTTAGGGATAATTGATACATCAATGTTCATTGAGCATTAGGGTATTCATAGCATGAATTATTAAGCAACATAATAAGTTTAAAAGAACTCGGGATTTTCCACCAAGCAACAAGAGAGTAGCACGGACCTGCTTCTTCCTTTTAACCTATTGGATACCTTAGAGATCTACTAAGCTTAATATGTTTTACTTGACAAATATCATTCTTAATTAAACTCTTGAGGACCCACCAAGATATGACCTAGGGTTAAGTAGGTCATCAAAATTTTACTTCCCCGTTTCATATACCAAGTTATGATTTTGTTGAATCTTGAAAGATCCTAGTGGATAATTTTAGAACAAAATATGACAAGTTCAATTTGCTCTTCAGAATATCCAATAAATTTCAAAATGTTCAAGGTGTGGCCCTAGATCATTTTGAATATCTCTTGAAATATCCTGAGTTCATTTTGATCAATCATAATGTTCCAATAATCATTTGAGGCTTAGAGTGTGGCAACCTCTTTGCTCATTGAAGAATAACAATTTAATTATCCTAAGGATAGAATACTCGATTAATCAATTGATATTTTATTTAAGAGTTATGTGAATGGGTGCCCCTAAAGCAAGTTTAGGTTATTTATGATTATGGTGCCCGGAGTTGAAGTCAGGCTTGTAGTGCTTAAAGATGTTAATCACCAATCATATCATTTTCTAAATCTAATCAACTTGAGTTTAGACATCAAACTTATGTCACTACCAAGCCTTTAACAATCATAATGAGTGAAATTGCGGTTTTTAAAGTTTTAATTTAAGTTCCATATGTCCTTATTAAATGATCACATCATCCTCAACATTGGGCTTACGAAAAGTAAATCATCATCTTTTTGGCTTAAGCCAATCACTTAAGAATCATTTGATTTTTAATTGACTTACAAGTCATGAAGATTAGGAGAATTATGCTTTTAGTTGATGTTGTGAAAGGGTGTTGAATGGGTTTCTACCTTTTAGCCCCATTGTATCTCAATCATCCAAACATGTTTATTAAGATCAAAATTACCCATTTTCCCTTTGATAATCTTAAATTTTGATTTAGACACCAAAGTCTAAAATTACCACTTTGCTCTTGGGCACTTCACCTCATGCTCATTAAACAAAACTCAAATGATTTTGAGGGTTTAGAGTATCATATCCATGAGGTAATTAGGATATTAGAGGAGGATATGTGGACCTCTCAAACTTAAACTTAATTTAGAAATTATTTAAATCCAGAATATAAGATTTTCAAAAGGTGATTTATTTAACTTACAAAAATAAAGTTTTTATTTATGAGAAAATTATCATAGGATTTCTTAGGTCAAAGATATATTTACGTAAAATTTCATGATTTTTTTAATTAAATTTTTTTATTATTATTTTAGTTTAGATCAATTTTCATAATTTATTTTAAATAGAAAATAGTTTTTTAATTACAAAATTTATTTTTATTAGACTTCTATAAGTTCAAGAAACTCAGAGAATCAAATTTTATATTTTTGTGAGTTTTAATTTATTTATTATAATTATTTTAGTGAGAAAATAAATAAAATTCACTTTTAAGCTTTAAAAAAATTTATTTATAACTTAGGAAAATTAGGAAAAATATTTTATTGAGTACCAAGTGATCAGATAACAGTTAGGAACATTTTGAAGTATTTTTGTATATTTAGAATTTTTATTTATTCTTAAATATTTTAAATTTAAAATGAGGCTCAAAATCAAGTAATTTACCAAAAACAAATTCTACTTTTCCTAAGTGTCTCTGATCAGAAGGAACTCATAAAACCACTTTTCATAATTTTTCTAAGTGTATTTAATTTGTTAAAATTATATTTGTATATAAAGACAAGCTTTCTTAAAAAAATTCACTTTTGTGCTTAAACTAAGCCAAATAATTCTCAAATTTTTATAGTGGGAAGATATGATTTTTATGAAAAATGTGGAGTTAACATTATTAATTTTTTTTATGTGTTTAATTTACACAAATTAATACAATGTATTTACATTTAACTAAATATAGAAATTCACAAAATGATTCAAAACATCACAATACTTTTCCTAGATTTTTATGACTACAAGAAACCTACTAAAATTGTTCTCATAATTTTTCAATGATATTTTAATTTATATAATTAAAAAAAGCCAAAATAGTCACCTGAGCTTAAAAATTATGGTTAGAAGCATAGAGATGCCCTCTAACCTTGGAAAACCCAGAGAACATCCCTTTTATGATGTTGAATACCCTAAAAAGCTCAAGCCACGGTGAGCACTCCTTAATCATGGAGAGTTAAAATACCACAGATGGTATTTAATTAATTTAAAATCATATCTTTGAAAAATAATTTTTATTTTTAGTCCACATTATTATCCTCTGTTCATTAAGCAAGAGGGTATCTTTCTTTTATTTTTATGATTTTTTCTAGAGAAAGATATGGATTTTTGAAGTTTAAGCATTTAAAATAATTCAAAATTTCCATATTTTTCTACTTATCCACGCGGCGCCAACTCATCCTTGTCCGCTTCGAAGGCTCCACACATCATTCCACCATTTGACGTCGCTAGCCAAGTAGCCTCCACTCAGACCCCGCTTTATGCACCATGGATCTAACTGGCTTGATCTCCTCTGTCCGTTGAATACACACTAAAACCTTATCATCCCCAAGTGAGCTAACCTGTGAGCCGTTCACACTGAAACCTTCAGATCTTGCCCTAGAGTCAACCAAATTGCATGAGATTTATTTTTAAACCTTCATCTACTCAAGACATACCTATATATGTGGATTATACGGTATGAAATACAGTAAATACATATAGAGAGTGAAAAAAAGCTCAGAGTACCTTTAGCTGAGAGGGGAGGCCTCAATTAGATTGTTGTGGTAGCTTTTATTGGTCCCAACAAACCTCCGGATGAAGTCCCAAGCCTTGGTTAATAGTCTAGGTATGAATTTGATCAAGGTGGATTTTAAGTGTTGGTCTAAAGCTAGGTTAGAGGCTATTTCAGAGGGGGCTTCTATGGGTAATCAACCTCTCTCACTGTGGGGATGGTGTGTGCACAAGTAATTAGAGTTTGGTGAGTTATGGAGCTATGGAGAGTTCTGTCTTGGTTTTGGTAGAAGTTTGAGTTCAAAATTGAGCTTCCACTGTGGGGGAAAATGGTGGGCTTGAATTAAGGAGGTATTAGGGAGTCTCTGAGAGCAATTTGGCAAAGTTTCCTTACGAAAATTTTAGCTCCTCTTTTTTTTTTTGGCAATGGAGGTGAGTTTTAAATAAAATGGCCAAGAGTGGATGTAATGGCCAATTGAGGGGTGCAAAATGGTGCTTAGATGGAGGGTTTTGAAGTACTAAAGCCAATTGGAATTGGTCAACACATATGGGTGAGTTTCTGTTTGAATTTTGGCTTGGGTCTCTTGATTTTGGTGTTTTTCGGCCACTAAGCCAGCTCACAGAGCAGGGGAGGTGGCTAGGAGGTTAGGTGAGCTAGTGGGAGGGTTAATTATTATTAACCTTCAATGACAACTGATGATGGGGGAGATTTTTGGTTAAGGCCCATAAATGGGTATAAATCCTTAATTTAGGGATCCAATGGTCCATAGCTCACCATGGATGGTCCAAGGGGGTTTAGCCTGGTCAATAGAGTGTACTTAGTGGCTATAGAGTCATCAATTTAATGGCTTGGAGATGGCTAAGTTAATTTTGGTGCATGGATCCCATTTGGGTTAAGGTTAGTCTAGCCATGACTTTAAGCCCAATTGATTGATCAGCAATGTATGGATGATGGCCATGAAGATTTTTGGTGAAGTATTGAAATGATTTTGAGTCTAATTGGAATCTCAATTTGAAGGATCTTGGGATTTTGATTAATTTTGGCATGTTGGACTAGACTTGGGTCTAGGTTGGGCTAAGGTTGAGCTAAGTCCAAATTGATGGTCAGAAATGGTCCATAGGAATTTCATGAAGAGTTTTCAACAAAAATTGGTGCCAATTTTAGGGTTAGGGCATTCAATTTCGTGGAATTTGGAGACAGCCAATTTGGAGCAAATTTGGGGATTTTTTGACTTGGGTTGAAATTAAATGAAATTGAGGCTTTAACAAGGCCAAGTTAAGGTCATTTTTGGTGTGTAAGAGTGTTATAAAAGATTGAGGAACCAAATTGGGGCAAATTAAGTAGGCTATGGGGTTCAATTTGGTGGGAATAAGTCATAAGCCAAAATTGGGGGTTTGACTTAGATCAAGATTGAGCTCAAAGCATGGGCTAATTAGGCTTATATTTGGTTTAAATTAGTTATAAGAAAGGTGAATTTGAGTGTAAAATTGAAATTGAGGGAAATTGGGACTGAATTGATGGACATTTAAGGTAAATTTGGGGAAATTGGGCCTTTAAAAGCAATTTGGGGTGTTTTCGTCAAAATGGTCAACTTGGCTAAATTGGGTTCAAATTGGTTTTGGAGACATTTGAAGTGATTTTGGAGGTTTTGGGAAACTTTTGGGATGCCAATGGTATTTTTATAATTTTGGCAATTTTTGGGGTATTTTGGTATTTTTGGAATTTTTTGGTGATTTTGGGTAATTTAGGTATTTTGAAATGGTTTATAAATGATTTTTAAACAAATTTGGGTATTTGAGTGAATTTGGGAATTTTTGCCCAAAATTTAAGGTTTCTAGGGCATTTAGGTAATTTGAGTGAATTTAGGGGCAAAAGGCCAAGTTGGGTATTTTTGGTAGAATTGGGAAGCCAGCCACCATATGTGAACTATGGACCAATGAAATCCCCATTTGGGTCCTCTATGTACTGGTTTTAGCTAAACCTTAGCCTAGGGCTAGTGGGTTTAGGGAACCATCTACATGAGTCTCCCAAAAGAATCAAGGGATCAAAATCAACAAATTTAAGTTTAGGGTTGCGAGTGATTGTGGGTGAGAGTGTGTGTATGTGAGTGAAGTAGCTACAGACCAACACCCAGGGCTAACCCTAAGGTCAAACAGTCCTATAGAGGCTCATCTTGAGCTCCCTCATACTTACCCCACCAACTAAGTGCTAGAGCTTATGCCAATATGTGGAACTTCAAGTTGAGCAAGGAAGAGTTTAGAATTTCTAATGATGAGCGTTCCATTTCTAGTTTTCTAGGAATAATCAATAGGAAAATATTATGGCTAGACCCTAGGCTACTAAAGAGGAAGAACTAAACCTCAACAAAAAATGAGGTCAACAGGGAACCTTAATGAAACTGCTCAGCCTGAATCATCTTCGACTGCTTACCCTTGTTGACTGTTGCCACCATCCCAAATTTCTTCTCACATGTCCTGACTGCTCTGGACCTCTCAACCTTCTCCATGGTTTTGATATGCTTGACCTCTTCTTGGAGACTACTAGTCTTGCTGAGTAGATTCTCAAATGACTTGATTTTAAGTGCCTTTAGTATGAAGGCTACTAGTCCATGAATGATACTAAACTAACTGCTTGATATCTTGCTCGGGTACCAAACTCTGAATATAATATTTTGTTTGTGGCTCATCTATGTTAGTAGAAGCAACTTCTTTCCTAGCATTCGTTATATGTACAATCTCGGGCTGGTTGACCTCCGGAGATGTCATCTACTGCGACTGAGACTGTTATTCATTGTAGCCTTGGTGAACATGGTGGAGGCCATTGATCCTGGTCTTATATGACAGTACTACGAAGTAAGAGGTTAAATTCTTAATTTCTCCTTACTTATAATTTGTACTTTGCAATGGCACCAAAAACTTAAATTTAAAGCAATTAAGAATACAATTATTATATTTAAATATTGGGATATTACGCAAGTATACATATTGTTATCAAGTAATATAGGACTTTTTGATTAAGCCCTAAATATCAAACTCATGGGGAGAATTATAATATTTTAATAAGGAATTAAATAATAAACTTTATTTTGAAAAATATTATTGTTTACTATAGAGGTTATAATAAGAATGAAAGTTCAATTTTTTTTAGTAATTTTTTATACTTTAAAATAAAGTAAACACCTAAATAAAATTGACTATATATTTGTAAGATGAAGAAAATATAAATAAAATATATTTTCCTTATCATGAATTAGTAATAAGTATGAGAATTTTGTTGTAGAAGTATTGAAATTGTGTTATGCCAAATAAGAGAAATATGATTCTATACCCTTACTAGAGATAATTTAGAGAATACTGGCTAATTTAAAGTTTGATAGTCTTGAAGACCTGCTAGGTAGGGAAGCTACTAGCTCTCACACAAGAGTTCCCTCTTCTCCCTCCACCTGGGGGCTAACATCTCGTATCAAAACCTAAAACAAAAAACTGAATTTGGGGATTGAGCCTGTCACTCTAAAGTCTTCAAACTCTACACCCTTCAAAGTTTATTTCCCTATTTTTTGCACTTAATCATAAGAATTACATTCTCATTCATACAATCTCATGTTATTCTTACCATTAATTAACTGAGACAATACCTTCTCGGATCTTAAATGTTCTCACAATATATATTAACATCTTAATTGGCCAAATTAAGAAGTAAATGAAATACAATGTTTAAAATCCGAACAACTTATTCCAACATTAAAGATTAATACTCACACAACTTCCATCCAACACTTTATTACTTATCATTTTAAGAAAAAAGATAAAGAAAACTACTCAACATTCATGGACAAAGCACAACCACACTTAAGTTTAGAAGTTGAAATCATGTAAACACACAAGAATACCAAATTAAAACTAAATGTAGTTGCATAAATAAAAACTTATCTCAATTTCCTCTCCACCAAACTCTTGATGTTCCTTTGAATCTCTTCTCTTCCTTTCCCTTACAATGCACTCTACTCACACACTACAGCTCCTCTTCTTATTCTCTCTAAAAGTACCCTAATTAATCTAAAGAAGTCTCAAAGAGAAGGAGCGGCGGTGGCAACGAAAGCAGGTGGGGGAAAGACTTTTCATTCAATCAATGTCTTTTTATAATTTTCCAAAATTTGCTTTGGTGTCTCTTCAAAATATGTCCAAATTCAATGAATCCTTTCAAAAGCAATTTGAATGTATTTTTGTGTCCATTAACCATAACCCGCGTTTTCAACAAGAGTTGTTTTAAACACACCTTCAAAAATTTGTTCAAATTCATTAAATCATTAAGTAACTACCTCTGAAACTTAAGCGCAAGGTATGTGGCACTTAGACATGGCCCACTCAGTTTTCCTAGCACTTAAGTGCCAGTCTTGGGTGCTTAGACTCCTAGGTTCATTTGCACACCTTCTTCATTTTTGCTCCAAATTAGATCCTTTTTCAGTCCGTTCACATTTTTTCATCCATTTGATTGTAATTGAAGGAAAAATACACAAATGTCTTCCATTAAAGTGTAATATCCTAAAAAATAGGTATAAAAATATGTACATAAATGCTATATATTTTAGATGTTTCAGCCATCTCCTCCATCATTTTATCCATTCGGTTGATCTATTCATCTCTTAAGTAAATGGCCTTTTGTAGGTCATCTGTAGTGTTCTCCTCTCCAAAAAGTGGAGCATCATGCGTAGAGTGACCCTGTTCTCAACAACATTAATATTTCTGAACTTCTCATTAAGAAAGTCTGTAAAATCAAAATTTTCATCGTCTACACCCATTCCTTGGTCTTTTGTCAGCTCTACAATCTTGGCTCTAATCTTCTCTACTTTATCATCAATTGTTTTCTTTTAAATCAACTTAAGATCTGTGGGTCCTCCTTGAACTTCATCTCACTATGGAACGGACTCTGTAGCAACGAAGGTAACAACATCTAACACATCAAACCTATGCTTCAATCTAAGGAATCGCCTCACGGGCTCATCACAACATAATGGTGCAGCACCCTTGGGTACCCAAACTTTCTTCATTGGCGTTGATGCTTTAAGACAAAGTATTTTGGTGGAGGCATTGGTGCGTTGAAGAGAAGCATGTTTCCCAATATGCGTACCAAGTACATCATTAGTAGCTCTCTTACTGTTTCTTTTATTCAAAAAATCCTCATAAACAACTATAGAAAATAGTCTAGGACCTAGACGTGACTTGACTGGTCTATTTACTATGGGCCTCTGGTCATTGGTGGTGGCATCCAAGCTGGTATCAACAGTGTCAACAAGGCTTCCAATCTAGAATCTAATTGGAACATGAGTGCAGGGAACTTCTATTGATTTTTTTAACTAACAGACGGTTCTGACTTTCTTCAAGATTTTGTTCTTCAACCAAGGTGATATTGCGCAACCTACTTGGTTAAGCAATTTATGATAAAACATCCCTCTTTTGGCGGCTAGTCTCTCAAATATAGTATGGACTCCGGTAATAGGGGTAGGCTTCTCTCTCTCTTCATCATGTGGAGACTTTCGTCTCCAGTGGTATCTGTCAAAGGGAGAAACCTACTCCCTCGGAGGAGAAGAGAGGTCACAAGTACACTGATTTCCTCCTTTTGAGGACTTTCATCAATAATGGCTAATTTTGTAACCTTAGCCTTGGAGGCCTTTTGAGCCTTGCAGTTACAATTTCTTTTCTAATACTTAGTCAATGGTGCAGCTCTTAAGCAGGAACTAATCTCAAACATAGACAACAAGACAATGGATGCATCAACTAAAATTTCCTCAATCAGTACTTCTTTTCCCTTGGTAGACAATGTTGTGGGCACGATGACAGTAAATCTAGCGGCGATAGGTGTAACGACTCTGCTTGACATAGGTGCGGCAGATAGTTCAATAGGAATAATAAACTTGACGGGCACTAGGGCAGTAATTTTCATGACGTCGAGAATGGCTTTATCGAGTGCGACCTCAAACTCGTCGAATCTGGATCCAAACATGATAATGGGAGCAATGTTGTAGCCCTCTTGGCCGGTAAGCAGATTGCAAGAAAAGTTCAAAGTCAGGGATGCCATCATAGTAGCTTCAAAGTGAAAGTTCTGAGGGTTAGTATCGACCAATGAGTCGTAATTTTAGTGCAAACACTAAATCAATGAAGGTTGCTCTGTGAAATGGGAACATCTTTCATTTTTCATTTTTGCATCCTTTTTATTTTTCAAATTCATTGTTAATTTATGATTTTAATGTTAAAGGGTTTAATTAGATTTCAAGAATTAAATAAGGGTTAAGAGACATAAAGACCTGACTGATACGAGGAAAGAGGGTGAAGTTTAGGACCCAGTGTGGGACCAACTTCCTAGTGCACTTCACTCATGTGAAACTAGTGCACCAACACACCTATCAGGGGTCCAAACCCACACAAAAAGAAATATCCTAAAGCACCCCTAGACCTCTCTATTTAAAGATGGTTAAACAGAACAAAAAGAGTTGACCGTACTTACCCAACAGAGAAAAGGGTAAAGTCTGCAATGGAAGAAGGGTAATTTGGTCCATGAGGAACATGGACACATTACTGATGTATGAAGAAAAGACTTTATGATCGTAATAGAGAGGGAAACTAGTCCCCATCGCATTTTCCAGATTCATAAAGTATGCTTAATTNTATATATATATATAATAAAAATATGAAATCAAACTGATCCCATATTTTTTATAGTTTAAATGAAAAGGCACTATACCTCAAACCTTGTATCTATCCAAAAGATAAACACAAGACTTGAGGATGAGACTTAATCAAATAAACTAAGAAATATATTACATATGTTTGGTCTGCGAAACCACTTTATTTGCCAACAAATTCCTCTATTTAATATGAAAAATTAAATAAGGTTTTTATTAAGCTGTGTTCAGAAAATCTTCCTATAAGGGCAAGCCTCTATAGTCAATCACATCGTAAATGACCGAAGTCACTTGAGAAAACTCTTGATAAAAATCAGGAAATATTATCTTCAAAGAGGTCAAAAAGATAGGACTTTTAAACGAGATCAGACAAAGAGGTGTGAAAGGAAAAGGTTCAAATTTGGAACATTTTGTTGTAGAGTCCAATGGAAGAAGAACTAAGGGATGTCATAGATTTGGAGGAGATCCTCGGTGACTTCCCAAGCCATCCTAATGTTTGACTTCAGTTTAGAGGAGAAATTTTTAAAATTTTTCAACTTATAAATTTTATTTGTTTAGCGCTTACATTCATGTGAAACGATCACATGAATAGCTTGGAAGATGTAAGGATTTAGGTCATGACAAATGACAACCTCAGATCCTAGGATGAGTTAGGGCTTATATTGTACAGCAGAGCTATACAAAGGCCTAAAGAAAAGGTTGAGCATTTATGAAGCACTAGAGGAACGACCTCGAAATCCTATGGCTTGGTTGTTTAATTTTAAGGAAGGAAATTGATTTAGTGATATAAATGTGTTTTGCTATTGAAGATGCTCGTGCTGCCCACCATGCTAGCTCCAAACTCCTTGTTGTGATAAGTTTAAGTTTTCTAGCGTGTCAGGTTACGATGTCAAATCAAATGTCTCTATCATTAAGTTATTTAAATGTTATGGGGCATGATGAAGTTAATTAGAGCGATACCAGTTAATATCCTACGGTTCCCTTATTTGTACCACTATTTTCTATCGGATTCACTTAGTCCAAATGAATTTACTAAACTCAACTTAATGAAATCCTACTTTCATTTAGAATGTGGGAAGTCTCGTTAGCAACCATAGGTTACCTCCTCTGAGAGATTCCCGATCACCTGATAGAGACGTCTTAATTTAGTTGCAATTATGGCTTCGTGATGTTTGTGATTAAATTTTGAGTTGTCTTCTATTTTGCTTATTGTGGAGGTGATTTTTATCTTGGTGGATTTTAGTTTGGGTTTTGGTTTTGTGGCTATCCTAGCAGTTTTAGGGTTTCATGCAGAGTAACACCGTTGTTTAACATGCAAATTTGAAATAAGAAGTACAAGAAGGTAAATGCATTAATTTAAAAGTGTACTTGTCAAGTCTTCTAATTCCACCACCTAAAAGGTTAGTACTTGCAAGTATTGAAAGAAGGTTTAAGTTGTAAGAGTGTATGCAGGTTTATCTACCAAACCCCAAGTTATGATTTTGTTGAATCTCGAAAGATCCTAGTGGATAATTTTAGAAAAAAATATGATAAGTCCAATTTGCTCTTCAAGGTATCCAATAGATTTCAAAATGTTCAAGGTGTGGCCCTAGATTATTTTGAATATCTCTTGAAATATCCTGAGTTCATTTTGATCAATCATAATCTTCCAATAATCATTTGAGGCTTAGAGTGTGGCAACCTCATTGCTCATTGAAGCATAACAATTTAATTATCCTAAGGATATAATACTCGATTAATCAATTGATATTTTCTTTAAGAGTTATGTGAATGGGTGCACCTAAGGCAAGTTTAGGTTATTTAAGATTATGGTGCCCGGAGTTGAAGTCAGGCTTGTAGTGCTTAAAGATGTTAATCACCAATCATATCATTTTCTAAATCTAATCAACTTGAGTTTAGACATCGAACCTATGTCACTACCAAGCCTTTAACAAACATAATGAGTGAAATTGTGGTTTTTAAAGTTTTAATTTAAGTTCCATATGTCCTTATTAAATGATCACATCATCCTCAACTTTGGGCTTAAGAAAAGTAAATCATCATCTTTTTTGCTTAAGCCCATCACTTAAGAATCATTTGAGCTTTAATTGACTTCCAAGTCATGAAGATTAGGAGAATTATGCTTTTAGTTGATGTTGTGAAAGGGTGTTGAATGGGTTTCGACCTTTTAGCCCCATTGTATCTCAATCGTCCAAACACATTTATTAAGATCAAAATTACCCATTTCCCTTTGATAATCCTAAATTTTGATTTAGACACCAAAGTCTAAAATTACCACTTTGCTCTTGAGGCACTTCACCTCATAACTCATTAAACAGAACTCAAATGTTTTTGAGGGTTTAGAGTATCATATCCATGAGGTAATTAGGATATTAGAGCAGGATATGTGGACCTCTCAAACTTTAATTTAATTTAGAAAATTACTTAAATCCAGAAAATAAGATTTTCAAAAGGTGATTTATTTAACTTCCAAAAATAAAGTTTTTATTTATGAGAAAATTATCATAGGATTCCTTAGGTCAGAGATATATTTAGGTAAAATTTCATGATTTTTTTAATTAATTTTTTTTATTATTATTTTAGTTTAGATCAATTTTCATAATTTATTTTAAATAGAAAATAGTGTTTTAATTAAATTTTTTTTTAAAAAAAAATTATTAGGGTTCTATAAGTTCAAGAAACTCACTGAATCAAATTTTATATTTTTGTGATTTTTAATTTATTTATTATAATTATTTTAGTCAGAAAATAAATAAAATTCACTTTTAAGATTTAAAAAAATTTATTTATAACTTAGGAAAATTAGGAAAAATATTTGATTGAGTACCAAGTGATTAGAGAGCAGTTAGGAACATTTTGAAGTATTTTTGTATATTTAGAATTTTTATTTATTCTTAATTATTTTAAATTCAAAATGAGGCTCAAAATCAAGTAATTTACCAAAAGCAAATTTTACTTTTCCTAAGTGTCTCTGATCAGAAGAAACTCATAAAAACTACTTTTCATAATTTTTCTAAGTGTATTTAATTTATTAAAATTATTTTTGTATAAAAATACATGCTTTCTTTAAAAAATCCACTTTAGTGTTTAAACTAAGCCAAATAATTTTCAAATTTTTACAGTGGGTAGATATAATTTTGATGAAAAATGTGGAGTTGACCTTAATAATTTTTTATATGTGTTTAATTTACACAAATTAATACAATGTATTCACATTTAACCAAATATAGAAATTCACAAAATGATTCAAAGCATCACAATATTTTTCCTAGAATTTTATGACTACAGGAAACCTACCAAAATTGTTCTTATAATTTTTCAATGATGTTTGAATTTATATAATTAAAAAAAGCCAAAATGGTCACCTGAGCTTGAAAATTATGGTTAGAAGCATAGAGATGCCCTTTGACCTTGGAAAAATTAGAGAACATCCCCTTTGTGTTGTTGAATAAACCCTAAAAAGCTCAAGCCATGGTGAGCACTCCTTAATCATGGAGAGTTAAAATACCACAGATGGTATTTAATTAATTTAAAATCATAAGTTTGAAAAATAATTTTTATTTTTAGTCCAAATTATTATCCTCTGTTCATTAAGCAAGAGGGTATCTTTCTTTTATTTTTATGATTTTTTTCTAGAGAAAGATATGGATTTTTGAAGTTTAGGCATTTAAAATAATTCAAAATTTCCATATTTTTCTACTTATCCACGCGACGCCAACTCATCCTGGTCCGCTACGAAGGCTCCACTCATCATTTCACCATTTGATGCCGCTAGCCAAGTAGCCTCCACTCAGACCGCACTTTATGCACCATGGATCTATCTGACTTGATCTCCTTCGTCCGTTGAATACACACTAAAACCTTATCGTCCCCAAGTGAGCTAACCCGTGAGCCATTCACACTAAAACCTTAAGATCTTGCCCTAGAGTCAACCAAATCGCATGGGATTTATTTTCAAACCTTCATCTACTCAAGACATACATATATATATGGATTATATGGTATGAAATACAGTAAATACATATGGAGAGTGAAAAAAAGCTCAGAATACCTTTGTCTGAGAGGGGAGGCCTCAATTAGATTGTTGTGGTAGCTTTGATTGGTCCCAACGAAGCTCTGAATGAAGTCCCAAGCCTTGGTGAATAGTCTAGGTATGAATTCGATCAAGGTGGATTTTAGGTGTTGGTCTAGAGCTAGGTTAGAGGCTATTTCAGAAGGGGCTTCTATGGGTAATCAACCTCTCTCATTGTGGGGATGGTGTGTGCACAAGTAATTAGAGTTTGGTAAGCTGTGGAGCTATGGAGAGTTCTGTCCTGGTTTTGATAGAAATTTGAGTTCAAAATTGAGCTTCCACAGTGGGGGAAAATGGTTGGCTTGAATTGAGGAGGTCTTAGGGAGTCTCTGAGAGCAATTTGGCAAAGTTTCCTTAAGAAAATTTCAGGTCCTCTTTTTTTTCGCAATGGAGGTGAGTTTTAAATAAAATGGCCTAGGGTGGATGTCATGGCATTTTGAGGGGTACAAAATGGTGCTTAGATGGAGGGTTTTGAAGTACTAAAGCCAATTGGAATTGGTCAGCACATATGGGTGAGTTTGTGTTTGAGTTTTGGCTTGGGTCTCTCGATTTTGGTGTTTTTCGGCCACTAAGCCAGCTCACAGAGCAGTGGAGGTGGCTAGGAGGTCAAGTGAGCTTGTGGGAGGGTTAATTATTACTAACCCTCAATGGCAACTGATGATGGGGGAGATTTTTGGTTAAGGCCCATAAATGGGCATAAATCCTTAATTTAGCGATCCAATGGTCCATAGCTCACCATGGATGGTCCAAGGGGGTTTAGCCTGGTCAATAGAGTGTACTTAGTGGCTATAGAGTCATCAATTTAGTGGCTTTCAGATGACTAAGTTAATTTTGGTGCATGAGTCCAATTTGGGTTTGGGTTAGTCTAGCCATGACTTTGAGCCCAATTGATTGATCAGCAATGTATGGATGATGGCCATGAAGATTTTTGGTGAAGTATTGAAATGATTTTGAGTCCAATTGGAAGCTCAATTTGAAGGATCTTGGGATTTTGATCAATTTGGGCATGTTGGACTAGACTTGGGTCTAAGTTGGGCTAAGGTTGAGCTAAGTCCAAATTGATGGTCAGAAATGGTCCATAAGAATGTCATGAAGAGTTTTCAACATAAATTGGTGCCAATTTTAGGGTCAGTGCATTCAATTTGGTGGAATTTGGACACAGTTAATTTGGGGCAAATTTTGGGATTTTTTGACTTGGGTTGAAATTAAATGAAATTGAGGCTATACCAAGGCCAAATTAAGGTGATTTTTGGTGTGTAAGAGAGTTATAAAAGATTGAGGAACCAAATTGGGGCAAATTAAGTAGGCTATGGGGTTCAATTTGGTGGGATTAAGTCATAGGCCAAAATTGGGGGTTTGACTTAGATCAAGATTGAGGTCAAAGCATGGGCCAATTAGGCTTGTATTTGGTTTAGATTGGTTATATGAAAGGTGAATTTGAGTTTAGAATTGAAATTGAGGGAAATTGGGACAGAATTGATGGCCATTTATGGTAAATTTGGGAAAATTAGGCCTTTAAAGGCAATTTGGGGTGTTTTGGTAAAAAAGGCCAACTTGGCTAAATTGGGTTCAAATTGGTTTTGGAGACATTTGATGCAATTTTGGAGGTTTTGGGAAAGTTTGGGATGCCAAGGTTATTTTTATAATTTTTGTAATTTTTGGGGTATTTTTGTATTTTTGGAATTTTTTTGGTGATTTTGGGTAATTTAGGCATTTTGAAATGGTTTGAAATGATTTTTAAACAAATTTGGGAATTTTTGCCCAAATTTAAGGTTTCTAGGGCATTTAGGTAATTTGAGTGAATTTAGGGGCAAAATGCCTAGTTGGGTATTTTTGGTAGAATTGGGAAGCCAACCACCATATGTGAACTATGGACTAATGAAATCCCCATTTGGGTCCTCTATGTACTAGTTTTAGCTAAACCTTAGCCTAGGGCTAGTCGGTTTAGGGAACCATCTACATGAGTCTCCCAAAAGAATTAAGGGATCAAAATCAACAATTTTAAGTTTAGGGTTGCGAGTGATTGTGGGTGAGAGTGTGTGTAGGTGAGTGAAGTAGCTACAGACAAACACCCAGGGCTAACCCTAAGGTCAAATAGTCCTATAGAGGCTCATCTTGAGCTCCTTCATACTTACCCCACCAACTAAGTGCTAGAGGTTATGACCAATATGTGGAACTTCAAGTTGAGCAAGAGAGTTTAGAATTTCTAATGGTGAGGGTTCATTTTCTAGTTTTCTAGGAATAATCAATAGGAAAATCTTATGGCTAGACCCTAGGCTACTAAAGAGGAAGAACTAAACCTCAACAAAAAATGAGGTCAACAAGGAACCTTCATGAGACTACTCAGCCTGAATCATCTTCGACTGCTTACCCATGTTGATTGTTGCCACCATCCCAGATTTCTTCTCACATGTCCTGACTGCTCTGGACTTCTCAACCTTCTCCATGGTTTTGATATGCTTGACCTCTTCTTGGAGACTACTAGTCTTGCTGAGTAGATTCTCAAATGACTTGATAGTAAGTCCCTTGAGTATGAACGCTACTAGTCCATGAATGATACTAAACTAACTGCTTGATATCCTACTCTGGTACCAAACTCTGAATATAATATTTTATATGTGCCCCATCTATGTTAGTAGAAGCAACTTCGTTCCTAGCATTCGTTATATGTACAATCTCGGGCTGGTTGACATCCGGAGATGCCATCTACTGCAACTGAGACTGTTATTCATTGTAGCCTTGGTGAACATGGTGGAGGCCATTGATCCTGGTCTTATATGACAGTACTACAAAGTAAGCAGTTAAATTCTTAGTTTCTCCTTACTTATAATTTATACTTTGCAATGTCACCAAAAACTTAAATTCAAAGCAAATAAAAATACATATATTATATTTAAATATTGGGATATTACGCAAGCATACATATCGTTAGCAAGTAATATAGTTATTTTTGATTAAGCCCTAAATATCAAACCCATGGGGAGAATTACAATATGTTAATAAGGAATTAAATAGCAAACTCTATTTTGAAAAATATTATTGCTTACTATAGAGGTTATAATAAGAATGAAAGTTCAATTTTTTTAGTAATTTTTAATAATTTAAAATAAAGTAAACAAGTAAATAAATTTGTTATATTTGTAAGATGAAGAAAATATAAATAAAATATATTTTCCTTATCATGAATCAGTAATAAGTATGAGAATTTTTTTGTAGAAGTATTCAAATTGTGTTGTGCCAAATAGGAGAAATATGATTTTATACCCTTACTAGAGATAATTTAAAGAATACTGGCTAATTTAAAGTTTGATAGTCTTGAAGACCTGCTAGGTAGGGAAGCTACTAGCTCTCACACTAGAGTTCCCTCTTCTCCCTCCACCTGGGGGCTAACGTCTCGTATCAAAACCTAAAACAAAAAATTGAATTGGGCGCTTGAGCCTGTCACTCTAAAGTCTTCTAACTCTACACCCCTTCAAAGTTTATTTCCCTATTTTTTGCACTTAATCATAAGAATTACATTCTCATTCATACAATCTCATGTTATTCTTACCATTAATTAACTGAGACAACACCTTCTCGGATCTTACATGTTCTCACAATATATATTAACATCTTAATTGACCAAATTAAGAAGTAAATGAAGTCCAATGTTTAAAATCCTAACAACTTATTCCAACATTAAAGATTAATACTCACAACTTCCATCCAACACTTAATTACTTATCATTTTAAGAAAAAAGATAAAGAAAACTACTCAACATTCATGGAAAAAGCACAAACACACTTAAGTTTAGAAGTTGAAATCATGTAAACACACAAGAATACTAAATTAAAACTAAATGTAGTCGCATAAATAAAAACTTATCTTAAATTCCTCTCCACTAAACTCTTGAAGTACTTTTGAATCTCTTATCTTCCTTTCCCTTACAATGCACTCTACTCACACACTACAACTCCTCTTATTCTTCTCTCTAAAAGTACCCTAATAAATCTAAAGAAGTCTCAAAGAGAAGGAGCGGTGGCATCGAAAGCAGGTGGGGGGAAGGCTTTTCATTCAATCAATGTCTTTTTATAATTTTCCAAAATTTGCTTTGGTGTCTCTTCAAAATATGTCCAAATTTAATGAATCCTTTCAAAATCCATTTGAATGTATTTTTGTGTCCATTAACCATAACCCACGTTTTCAACAAGAGTTGTTTTAAACACCCCTTCAAAAATTCGTTCAAATTCATTGAATCATTAAGTAACTACCTCTGGCACTTAAGCGCAAGGTATGTGGTGCTTAGACGTGGCCCTCTCAATTTTCTTAGCACTTAATTGCCAGTCCTGGGTGCTTAGACGCCAAAGTTCATTTGTACACCTTCTTCATTTTTGCTCCAAATTAGATCCTTTTTCAGTCCGTTCACATTTTTTCATCCATTGGATTGTAATTGAAGGAAAAACACACAAATTTCTTCCATTAAAGTGTAATATCCTCAAAAATAGGTATAAAATATGTACATAAATGTTATATATATTGGATGTATCAGCCATCTCCTCCATCATTTTATCCATTTGGTTGATCTATTCATCTCTCAAGTAAATGGCCTTTTGTAGGTCATATGTAGTGTTCTCCTCTCCAAAAAGTGGAGTATCATGCGTAGAGTGACCCTGTTCTCAACAAAATTAATTTTCCTGAACTTTCCATTAAGAAAGTCTGTAAAATCAAAATTTTCATCGTCTACACCCATTCCTTGGTTTTTTGCCAGCTCTACGATCTTGGCTCTAATGTTTTCTACTTTATCATCAATTGCTTTCCTTTAAATCAACTTATGATCTGTGGGTCATCCTTGAACTTCATCTCACTATGGAACGGACTCTGTAGCAACGGAGGTAACAACATCTAACACATCAAACCTATGCTTCAATCTAAGGAATCGTCTCACGGGCTCATCACAACATAATGCTGCAGCACCCTTGGGTACGCACACTTTCTTCATTGGCGTTGATGCTTTAAGACAAAGTGTTTTGGTGGAGGCATTGGTGCATTGAAGAGAAGCATGTTTCCCAATTTGCGTACCAAGTACATCATTAGTAGCTCCCTTCTTGTTTCCTTTATTCGAAAAATCCTCATAAACAACTATAGACGGTAGTCTAGGACACAGATGTGACTTGACTGGTCTATTTACTATGGGCCTCTGGTCAATGTTGGTGGCATCCAAGATGGTATCAATGATGTCAACAAAGCTTCTGATCTGGAATCTAATTGGAATATAAGCGCAGGGCACTTCTATTGATTTTTTTAACTGACAGACGGGTCTGACTTTCTTCAAGATTTTGTTCTTCATCCAAGGTGATATTGTGCAAACTACTCGCTTAAGCAATTTGTGATAAAACATCCCTCTTTTGGCGGCTAGTCTCTCGAATATAGTATGGACTCCGGTGATAGGGGTGGGCTTCTCTCTCTCTTCACCATGAACATGAGGTGGCTGAAGGGCAGCAACAATCATGTGGAGACTTTCGTCTCCAGTAGTATCTGTCAAAGGGTGAAACCTACTCCCTCGGAGGAGAAGAGAGGTCACAAGTACTCTGATTTCCTCCTTTTAAGGACTTTCATCAATAATGGCTAATTTTGTAACCTTAGCCTTGGAGGCCTTTTGAGCCTTGCAGTTACAATTTCTTTTCTAGGACTTAGTTAATGGTGCAGCTTTCAAGCAGAAACTAATCTCAAACATAGACAACAAGACAATGGATGCTTCAATTAAACTTTCCGAAATCAGTACTTCTTTTCCCTTGGTAGACAATGTTGTGGGCACGATGACAGTAAATCTAGCGGCGATAGGTGTAACGACTCTGCTCGACATAGGTGCGGCAGATAGTTCAATAGGAATAATAAACTTAACGGGTACTAGGGCAGTAATTTTCATGACATCAAAAATGGCTTTGTCAAGTGCGACCTCAAACTCGTCGAATCTGGATCCAAACATGATCATGGGAGAAATGTTGTAGCCCTCTTGGTCGGTAAGCAGATTGCAAGAAAAGTTCAAAGTCAAGGATGCCATCATAGTAGCTTCAAAGTGAAATTTCTGAGGGTTAGTATCAACCAATGAGTCGTAATTTTAGTGCAAACACTAAAAATCAACGAAGGCTGCTCTGTGAACTGGGCACATCTTTCATTTTTCATTTTTTCATCCTTTTTATTTTTCAAATTTATTGTTAATTTATGATTTTAATGTTAAAGGGTTTATTTAGATTTCAAGAATTAAATAAGGGTTAAGAGACATAAAGACCTGACTGATACAAGGAAAGAGGTTGAAGTTTAACACCCAGTGTGGGACCAACTTCCCAGTCCACTTCACCCATGTGAAACTAGTGCACCAACACACCTATCAGGGGTCCAAACCAACACAAAAAGAAAATTCCTAAAGGACTCCTAGACCTCTCTATTTAAAGATGGTTAAACAGAAGGTCTTGGAATCCAAAAGAGTTGACCGTACTTACCCAACAGAGAAAAGGGTAAAGTATGCAATGGAAGAAGGGTAATCTGGTCCATGAGGAACATGGACACATTACTGATGTATGAAGAACAAACTTTATGATCGTAATAGAGAGGGAAACTAGTCCCCATCGCATTTTTCAGATTAAGAAAGTATGATTAATTTAATATATATATAT
>JXCR01091692.1:0-15939 GCA_002079205.1 Phalaenopsis hybrid cultivar | reverse complement strand
AAGAAATCCCCATATATATATATATATATATATATATATAGTTTTGGAAAGTAATAATTTATTTTTTTGAAAATATGAGATTAAACCTATCTCATATAGGCAATAGTTTAAATAAACAAGTACAACGCCACAAGTAATGCATTAATACCGATCAAAAGACACATCACTTGTTAATGAGACTTGATTAAATAAACTAAAGAATTTCTTACATCCATTTTAGTTGACCAAAAAATTTTCCTATCTAATATATAAGATTAGACAGGGTTTATATTTAGTTGGGTTCTAAAGTTTCCTATAAGGGCAAGCCTCTTTAATTACATTTTAGATAAAAAAATCACCTAAGAAAACTTTTCATTTTGATCAGAAAAAATTATCTTCAAGAATTACAATGTTTAGGACTTTCAAGGTTGGACAAAGGAGTATAAAATGGGAAAAATTAAAGTTTGGAACATTTATTATGAAATCTAAAGAGAGAAAACTACTGGATGAAATGGATCCTTAAGTGAACCTCAGTTACTTCCCAAATAATCTTATGGTTTGGCTTCATGGAAATATTGTTAAACGTTTCTTCTTGCCAATTTTATTAATTAGGGCTTACATTTGCATGATGAAATCAAACAAATAGCCCGGGAGATATGAGGATTTATGTCATAACAAATGTCAACCTCAAAATCCTAAAAAGTATTAGGGCTTAAGTGGCACAACATGGATGTGCAGAAGCCTAAAGATCAAGATGAGGATTTATGTTGCACAGACAAACAACCTTAAAATCCTATCGCTGTTTGGTTCAACTTTCTACAAGCTCCTCATCAAGGTGACAGCTCCAGGTTTAAGGTCTAAAAGGTTTTACCATTTAAGCGACAAGGTTTACACAAATATCTTATTTAGGGGTAGTTAAGGTTGATTAAAGCAACACCGATTAGGATCCCACGGTCCTCTCATTCTAGTACCACTATTTTCTTTTGATATTACTCAGTCTAAACAATATGCTATGTTCATTTAAGCCAGGGAGATCTCGTTAGCAACCGTAGTTTATCTCATCCAAGGGACACTCGTAAATTAAAAACAACGTATTATGCTTCTTTTTTGTTGTTTTGATTTTGAAAATGGTTTTGTTTTGTAGGTAAAATAAATAAATTCAAGTAAGAAAAATATTGTAAAGTAAATAAGTAAAATTACATTGCATAAAATATAAATGCGTACTGGGTGCCACAACTACATTTTTAGCATCATAAAGCATAGTATATAATTACAATAAATTTAAATGAATTGTAAGAAAGAAAAAAAGAGCATCCAACATGGAAAATGTCAAAAAACAGGTCATAACAAAACATCAGTAAGTAAAAGAAAACTCGTAGTGACATATAGAAAATCAAGATTAAGTGTAATACATTGGTAAAGGTGGGGCCTTGATCCCGTTATTGTTTATATGCAGTAGTATAACAATGTCTTTCATGATATTTTTCACTTATGTTTCCTTACTTTACAACATAACCAGAAACTTGATCCCGGAAAAAATAAGAATTTAACTTTACATATATATATATTGAGATAGTACGCAAGTATAGGTGTCGTTATCAAGTAATATAGGAATTTTTTATTAAGACCTGAATGTCGAACCCATAGGGAAAATAAGCAATATGCACTATTTATCAACAAAGATTCTATTTTAGAAAGATAATTAATTAAACTATAGATATTTTCATAGTAGGTAAGATTCAATTCTTTTTGGTATTTTTGATATTTTGACAAAACAATAAAATTTCTAAAGATAACTTCAGTTTATGTAAAAGAAAAGCACTTAGTATGAAAATATCTTTCTCCTTATCACATGTCAGTAATAAGTATAGGATTTCTATTGTGGAAGTATGCAAATTGTGTTGTGCTAAATATGAGTAATAATATTCTTTACCCTTGCTTGAGATGCTATAAAGAACAATCGTTAATATAAAGTTTGAATAGTTCTGAAGACCGGCTAGGCAGGGAAGATAATAGCTCTCACTCTAGAGTTCTCTTGATTCCCTCCACCTAGGGCCTAACATCTCGTATCAGAACCTAAAATAATAAACCAATTTGGGGGTTTTACCCTCTCACTTTAAAGTCCTCTAACTCTACACCCATCAAAGATTANTATATATATATATATTAGGATACTACGCTAGTATATGTATCGTTATCAAGTAATATAGGAATTTTTTATTTAGACCTGATTATCGAACCCATAGGGAAAATAAGCAATATGCACTATTTATAAACAAAGCTTCTATTTTAAAAAGATAATTAATTAAACTATAGATATTTTCATAGTAGGTAAGATTCAATTCTTTTTGGTATTTTTGATATTTTGACAAAACAATAAAATTTCTAAAGATAACTTCAGTTTATGTAAAAGAAAAGCATTTAGTATGAAAATATCTTTCTCCTTATCACGTGTCAGTAATAAGTATAGGATTTCTATTGTGAAAGTATGCAAATTTTGTTGTGCCAAATATGAGTAATAATATTCTTTAACCTTGCTTGATATGCTATAAAGAACAATCATTAATAAAAAGTTTGAATAATTCTGAAGATCGGCTAGGCAGGGAAGATACTAGCACTAACTCTAGAGTTCCCTTAATTCCCTCCACCTAAGGCCTAACATCTCGTATCAGAACCTAAAATAATAAACCAATTTGGGGGCTTTACCCTCTCACTTTAAAGTCCTCTAACTCTACTCCCAATAAAGATTATTTTCATATTTATTTGCACTAAATCATATGAATTACATTCTCATTCATACAACCTCATGAGATTCTTTCCAATTGTAGACTGAGATAATACCTGCTCGGTTCTTACATGTTCTCACAACAAATTTTAACATCTGTATAGGCCAAATCAAGAAGTAAGTGAAGTGTGTGGATTTAAATCATCACAACTTCTTCCAACATTAAAGATCAATACTCTCCACAACATCCATCCAAAACTTAATATTTAAATCATCACAACTTTTTCCAACATTAAAGATCAATACTCTCCACAACTTCCATCCAAATAAATCATCACAACTTCTTCCAACATTAAAGATCAATACTCTCCACAACTTCCATCCAAAACAATCATCACAACTTCTTCCAACATTAAAGATCAATACTCTCCACAACTTACATCCAACACAACATTAAAGATCAATACTCTCCACAACTTCCATCTAACACTTTAATTACTTATCATTTTAAGGAGAAAGACAAAGAAAACTACTCAGAATTGATGGAGAAAATAAGACCACACTCTAGTTTAAAAGTAGAAATCATTGTCAAACCATAAAAAAGTTTCGATTAAAGCCAAAAGTACTTTAAAAACAAAAAATAAAAACTTATCTCAAATCCTCCACCAAACTCTTGAAGTTCATTTACATCTCTTCTCTTTTACAACACTCTTGACTCTCTAAATAAAACTAAAAATAAAAAGGATATAGTAAATTTGTAGTGCCTGAAAACCTCTCTAAAACTATCTCTAACTCTTCACAGAACTCCTCCCTTCTTGGACTTTCAAGAACTTTCAAGCACACTTCGAAAACTCTCAACTTTCTTCTTATATAAATCTCCAACATGTGTCTTGATAGCTCTTCAAAATGTGTCCCAATTAGATGTATTTTCCAAAGGATGCCTCCTTTCATAAGTCTTCTAACCATATTTTTGTTTCTAGTGGACAAAACCACCCTCTTTAGGCAATAGGTACCTCAAATGTCCCTTCAAATTTTGGTAAAATGAAGTAAACTGTCACATAACTGCCTCTGGCGCTTAGGCGCGGCATTAGTTGTTTCACCGACGCTTAAGCGCCGGATCTAGCGCTTAGACGCCAAAACACTTTTGCACCATTTTCATATTTTTGCTCCAACTTTGATCCTTTTTGACTCATTTTAGCATTTTTCACCTTTTTTACTTGTACCATAAAGAAAAACACACAAATACCTTCCATTAAAGCACAATATCTCAAAAATAGGTATAAAAAAAGTGTTTAAAATTACTATATATTTTAGGTGTATCAAAATTCCTCAAACTTAAAATGTTACTTGTCCTTAAGTGACACTTCAATCTTTAAAAACTAAATATGTATGATATGTATAGGAGTTTCTTTAGGAGTTACTAAAATTTATATTTAGAAATATAGTAGTCCAGTTTAGAAAAAATATTTAGTAAATAAGACCAACTTAATGTTTAGAAATGTTTAATGTTAAGAAATATGAAAATATGAGTTCCTATCAAATTCAAAAATATTGTAGATTTTCAAAATTTAGAATTTAGTCCTTTTATTATCTCCATTTATAAATTTTTATTAAAAATAAATTTACGTACCATATTATATCCCTAAGTTTAAGAGTTTCTCAAATCTTATATTTTAAAAACTTCAAATGTGGAACCCATTTTTTTTAGGCACTACTCATCAAACTTCTCCTCCCTTACTTTTTTCTTCTTTTCTTTTTCTTTTCCTTTTTTTTCTTTTTCTTTCTCTTTTCTTTTCTTCTTTTAGGGCAAGGATTACTATATATGGATAGGTTTTTAATGATTTTGAATTTCACTTCTTCTTTTTTTAAAGCAAAGTCATGATATAAATCATTTACTTATAAATACAATAATAGTTTTGAAAATTATTTTTAATAAAAAAAATTTTAGTATTAAAAATAAAAGGATAAATTTCTAATTTATTTTAAAAATACATTTTTTCTTACTAAAGATAGTTACACTATATTTATCATTTTCTACACTAAAAATTTTTAACTAAACTTTTTTTTTTTTCATTACTCAAACTTTTAACTAAATTTTCTTACTCATTTCAATAATCAAATTTTTCTTCCCTAATATAACTTCATATACATGTTCATTATCCTCATTTATAAAATCAAATTTTACTTCCCTAATATAACTTCATATACATAATCATTTTTTTTAAATTCAAATTCACTTGTAGCACATTTGAGAACAAATAAAATTCAAGTTTTGAAAATATTTTTCATGCCCCCCTAACTTAATTTTTAACCAGATTAAACAGTTTAGCAGTAGGTATAAATAAGCAGGAATGAAAATTTGAAATTACATGCTTACAGGATATTCTATACTCTAATTATACAAGTATAAGACTAAAAACAGGAGTAAAACTAATTTTTTATCAATTTTCTATAATTTTCATTTCAATTCAACATGTAGAGATTCAATAGACTTCTAAGTAGTGGGTACAAACATAAAGACAAACTAGCACACTAACTTTGATAAAAGAAAACTACTCAGAATCCATGGAGAAAATAAAACCACACTTTAGTTTAGAAGTAGAAATCATTTTCAAACCAACAAAAATCCCGATTAAAATCAAAGTAGTTTAAAAATACACTTCAGTTTAAAAGTAGAAATCATTGTCAAACCAACAAGAAGTCTCGATTAAAACCAAAAGTAGTTAAAAAAAAAGATAAAAACTTATCTCAAATCCTCCACCAAACTCTTGAAGTTTCTTTGAATCTCTTCTCTTTTACAACACTTTTGACTCTCTAAATAAAACTAAAAACAAAAAATAAATTAAATTTGTGGTGTCTGAAAACCTCTCCAAATCTATCTCTATCTCTTCTCAGAACTCCCCCTTTCCAGAACTTTCAAGAACTTTCAAGCACACTTCAAAAAGTCTCAACCTTCATTTTTTTATAAATCTCTAAGATATGCCTTGATAACTCTTTAAAATGTGCCCCAATTTGATGTATTCTCCAAAGGATGGCATCCTTTCATAATTCTTCTAACTATATTTTGGTTTCTAGTGGGCATAACTACCCTCTTTAGCTAATAGGTGCCTCAATCGTCCTTTCAAAATTCAGCAAAATAAAGTAAAATGTCACATAACTGTCTCTGGTGCTTATGCACGGGCCTCTAGCACTTAGGCACGGCCTTTTATATTTCACTGGCGCGTAAGTGCCAGATCTGGCGCTTAGGCGCCAAAACACTTTTGCACCATTTTCACATTTTTCCTCCAAATTTGATCATTTTTCACTCCTTATAGAATTTTCACTTTTTTACTTTTACCTGAAAGAAAACACGCAAACGCATTCCATTAAAGCGCAATATCTCAGTAACAGGTATAAGAAATGTGTCTTAAAACACTATATATTTTAGGTGTATCAGGGCTCAGAGCTGGATTGTGTGCTTCCCGACCTCAAGTGAGAGCTACCAACCTGATCATCTACGGAGGGTAGTCTTAAGCTCGATACAAGTGATTAACTGTGGACATTTCTAAGTTTTTATTTTAATTTTAATTTTCATGCATATAAAATTTACTTTATCATGCAAAAGTGATTTTTTTTTTTTTTGCAAAGAGAATTTTTATTTAAAACATTTTGTAGAGTGGTGCAGTCCTCAGGTTAATTAATTTAATCGAGCTAGGAATAAAAACTACCTAAGAGTTTTGGAGGCAATCAACTTCTTAATAGTCATTGAATAGTATCACAAGTCCTTATTCTCTCCTTTTATTAAAGGTCCTTAAGGTAGGATATACTATTCTAAATCCCACATCATATCCCTGATTTTAGCACACATTAGCATTATCATCATCTCCCTAGCCACCTAGACCACAAACTTACATAAGTCCGATGATCCATATGTGGTAAAAACAAATATCTACAGTTGCTTACAAGGATTTAAATACCCTAGAGAAGACTCAAATCCTTGAGTATTGGGTTATAAGATAAGTTCTGTAGGGCATTTTTACTAATTTAGGTGAATTATCGGGTTTAGAGACATAACTTGGTGGGTTCCTAATAGTTTTAATGGATGATTTTCTAGAACAAAGTATAATAAGTTTAATTGTCCTTCAAAATATCCAATAGGTCATAAAAGTGTCCAAGGAACAATCCCTAGCAACTTTTAGAAACCGTTGAAACATTTTAAGTTCATTTGAACTTATTATGTTGTTCAGTTAATTATCCGAAGTTAAATTAGGTTTCAATGAATTAAATCACTTTGTGCTCAATGAGCCTTAATAATTTAATTATCCCATAAGTAAGGTACTTAGACATTCACTTGATGTTTTATTTAAGATTTATGTAAGTGGTTGCCCCTAAGGACAAACTCAAATTGCTAAGGATCTTATGCACATGATTAAAATTGGGCTCGTAATGTTTAAATGTTTTGCTTTTCCAAACCTCATTAAACAAATTTAAATATCAAGCATAGCTCACTACTAAGCCCTTAAATCAAATCTTCGGAGCAAATTTATAAAAATTCAAATGTTGAATTACATAAAATTCAATTCTCATTAAGGAATCACACTTATCATTTCATCAGCAATTAGGGGCTCCAAATGAGTGAGTTATTAGCTTCCTAACTTAAGCCCACTACCTTAGTATCATTGAATTAAGCTAGCTTCCAAACCTCAATAATTTATAAAATTACATTTTTATCCTTATTATGAAGAAGTTGGCAAGTTGGTTTCCACCTATTAACCCATTATGTTTCAAACATCCAAAAAGTTTATTATGATCAAAATTACCAATTTACCCTGTGAATTAACCTAAAATTTAATTAAGGCATCAAAATCCCCAAATTATCATTTTGCCCCTATGACACTCCACTTCATAACTCATCAAATACGACTCAAATGACTTTGAAATTTTTACGGTACCCCACTCATGGGTCAATTAAAATATTAGATGTAAAACTATAATTTACTGATTTTTATTTAATTTTTTATAATTATTGTTACTCAAAAATAGGAATTATCCATGTAGCTTTATTAATCAATCAAAGTAAAGTTTCTGCTCATGAGAAAAATTATTAAATGTTTACTTAGGTCTGAGGACCATTTCGACCAAATTTCATAATTTTTTAAATGTATTATAATTAATATAATTATTTATTTATTTTATTGATTAATTAAATATAAATTATAATTTATTTCAAAAATTTCTTTTTTTATTTTTATTAAATCTTTATTAGTCCAATGAACTTAGAGAAATATACCTTTTATTTTTTTGGGATTTTTATTTTATTTATTATAATCATTTTAATAAAAAATTATGGATACCTTTTTAGCATTTAAAAATGCATAACTACATTAGAACTATTGAGAAAAAAATTTTAAAAGGTAAAAAGTGAACACAGAACAAGTAGGAATACTTTAGAGCATTTTTTATTTTTTTGTAATTTTTAATTTTTTTTAATTTAACAAGTAGTCAAAAACTGAATTATTTTTTTTAACATAAATTTTATTTTTATTATGTTTCTTTAATCACAAGGAATTCTTAAAACTACTTTTCATAATTTTCCAACATATATTTTATTTATTATAATTATTTTAATGTAAAATTCCCATTTTACTTGAAAAGTAAACATTGATATTGAATAAAGCTTCACATTGAAAAATAAACATTGATTTATTTATAAAAAGAGTTAAAATGATCATTATTTACAGTGTGAAACCATTTCTGTAATTTTTTTATTAGAGTTTATTTATTTAAGTTTTTATGAATTTTAATTATTTAATTAACAATGATAATGCACATAATTATCTAAACACCTTTTAAATTTTTCCTAGATTCTTCTGACCGAAGGAAACCTACCAAAACAAGTTCCATACTTTTTTAATTTATATTTTAATTTATATATTTATTTTAACAAAAAAATGGGTAACTAAATTTGAAAATTAGGGCTTTTAGGGTTAGAGGTGTTCTCTGACTTTGAAAAAATTAGATAATATCTCTAAACACATGCAAAATAGCACTCTAAATTTCAAGCCCAGGAGACTAATATTTAATTAAATATAATTAAAATTCTCCTTAGAGTATTTAATTATTTAAAAATTTTATATGAGACAAATAATTTTTATTTTTGCTCCATAATATTTTCCATTACTTACTGAGGAATAGGATTTTCTTTATTTTATTTTTATGATTTTTGTACACCAAGTTATAATTTTTTAAAATTTATGAATTTAAATAAATAAAAAATGCCCTAACTTTCTACTTATCCACATGGCACCACGCAATCCTACGACGACAACGAAAGAACACATGGCGTGCTCCCATTCGACACCGCCTTCCACATCAACTGCCACACCACCCACTCTTTATGCTTCAACATACACACGAAGGGACTACATTCATTCATTGTCCCTAATCGTTATAAACTGAGAACCTTCCAACTTCAAGACCTAAGATCTCGCTCGATACTCAACCAAATCACATGGGGTTTATTCCTATAGCTTCATCTAGTCAAGGTGAACCTATCTTTACGGTCACATACATGTGAAATACAAGTCTACTTAATAATTAATGAAACCGAGCCTAAAATTAGGAATTTTCAAGTATACATTTGTTCAAGAGGTGAGGCCTCAGTGGGTGCTTGTTGAAGCTTCCTGTAGTCCAATGAACCTCCTCAAAGTGTCACGTTTCTCTAGTATAATATTTTAGTAGGAGTTTGACCATGAGGTGGTGTGGTTTTAGTCTAGGAGTGGGTTAGAGGGCTCAATAGCTGGGGCTTTCAGTGGGGAACTTCCTTGTTTGGTCTGAGGAAGCTTAAGGGTGGTTTAATTTGAAGTTTAGGAGATTTTAGTTGAGTGGTAGAAAACCCCCTAGATTTTCAGCTTAAAATTTCTAAGAGACAGTGGTTATGGGTGGCTAAGGACAGTAAAATTGAACTCAGGGAAGCTTGGAGAGGCTTTGGTGTGAATTTGGCAGTCTCCCCAGGGAATTGTAACTTCTTCCCATTTGGCTATTGGAGTGGTCTTATTTATATACCAAGCTATGGTTGCCAACAGGGAAAGCCAGGGTGGTAAAAGTGAAGCTTGGGTGGAGAGGAATTCGGTGCAAGTAACCCATGGGAGGTTGACACACTGGATGGGTGTAATTTAGGTTTGGTCCACAAAGGAGGCTTCTCAGTTTGGGGTTCTTTAGCCAATAAGCTGGCCGGTGAGGGTAGGGGAGGTGGCTAGCTGGTTCAAGGAACTCAGAGGAAGGTTTAATGGTGATCAAGATGGAGGTTTGATCATGTTATGACAATTTAAGATCACATAGCCAAATATGGGAAGAGTTCACCCAAATCAAGGGACACTTGGTCCATGACACCACTAGGGTGGGCTAAGAGGATCTAGGTTGGTCCTTAGAGTCCAAACGGCAACTATGGTGGTCTATGTTTGGCTAGACCAAGGGGCTTCAACTAGGTTTAGTTTTTGTGTTCAAAATCTTAGACTTGGGTTTAGGCTTGACTAGAGTTTGGATTTGGGTCAATTTATTCGCTGATTTGGTGTAAGAGATTTTCATAAGGGCTTGGGAAGTCAATTTGGTGGAAATTGAGAGGCTATGAGGTTCAATTTGGTGAGAATTGGATTTTAGGGAAAAATTGGGGATTTTAATTTGAATTGAATTTGGGCTAGGTTTGAGCTTGGGTCAAGGCAAATTGAGGGGTCAATTTGGTTTAGAGGAATGTTATGAAGAGTTTAGGAAGTGAATTTGGTGAAATTGAATGGGTTATGGGGTTTAATTTGGTGGAAATTTGAAATTAGGCCAATTTGGAGGCATTTTAATTTAGCTTTGGAATTAGACTTGAAATTGGATTTAATTGGGCTAAAATTTGGTTTCAATTATGTTTAAACATGATGAAATTTGATTTGCATTTGAAGTTGGTGAAGTTTGAAGTGAATTTGGTGGAAATTGGGAGTGATTTGAAGAAATTAAGTATTTAGGGATAAAATTGGGATTTTACTCAAAATTGGTTAATTTGGTAAAATTGGGCTCAATGGGTGATTTACAGTAGTATTGGGGATGTTTCGAATGATTTGAGAGGTTTTGGGAATTTTTGGGTCATGAGTTGAATTTTGGTAATTTTGGAAGTTTTGGGGACATTTTGTGAGTTTTGGAAATTTTGAGATGTATTAGGCAATTTAAGTGGTTTGAGGTGGTTTTTGGATAAATTTGAGAATTTGAGTAACTTTTGAAAATTTAGCATTTTAGGGGAAATTTGGTAATTATGAAAAAATTTAGGGCTAACAGGCCTAAAGTTTGGGTTTAATGGGGAGTCCAACCACAAATTACCTCTATGGTGCCATAAGACTAAGATAAACCCTATCTTGGATCCTACATGTGTTGGTCTTAGCCATCCCAGCCAGGGGCTAAGGGCTTAGGGGACCACCCACGTGAGTTTCCAAAAGAGTAGGGGATCAGGCTAAGCATGTTTGGTTAAGGATTTTAGGTTGTGAGTGAAAGTGAGGAGGTTCAAGTGTGTGTCCAAGACTAACAAAAACCACACCAACCAGGGCTAAGCCTAAGGCCAGACAGTCCTATGGCAACTCCTCTTGAGCTCCACCATGCTTGGTCGCATCCTACTTGGTGATTGAGGTTAGAACCAACATGTGGAGCTCCAAGAAGAGTAAAGAATTATTTATAATTTCAAATGAGTTAGGGTTCGATCACTAGTCCTCTAGGATAGTAAATAGGAAAGTTTTATGGCTAAATTATATGCTTCTAAGTAAGGCAGACTTGACCTCAACAAAAAGTGAGGTCAAGAAAGGGGATGGGATGTGAGGTGGTTGATTTAGAGAGTGGAGTCTAATAGCTTGGTGACACACGTGCTTTCAACAAGTTTGAGGATGAGTAAGCGGTGTGTGGATAAGTAGAAAAATCATAGTATTTTTTATTTAATTAATTTCAGAAACTTTTAAAATGCATAACATGGTGTAGAAAAATCATAAAAATAAAATAAAAACAACCCTGTGCTCAGTGAATAGGGGATAATACTATGAACTAAAAATCAAAATTATTTGTTATGGATTTTAATTTGAATTAATTAAAGACCTCAAAAAAATATTTAGTTTTAGTTAATTAAATATGACTCGCCATAACATGAAATTTGGTGGGCTTGTTCTTCAAGTGGTTAGAAGTGTTCTCTAATTTTTCCAGAGTAAGGGAACACATGTAACCCTGAAAGCCATAATTTTTCATGTTAGATGCTTTTATTTTATTTAAATGAATCATAAAATTTAAAGTGCAAAGTGTGGTTTGGTAGGTTTAATGTGATTATAGGATCCTTGGAAAAGTAAAATCCAAATAAAAAGTGCCAAAAATAAAATTTCCTATTTTAAGTTAATAAAAAAATTCTAAAAAATTAAGGAATTACCAAATATTTCAATAAATCACCAAAATGATCTGCACTGAAGATAATAACATCCTAAGGTCCCTGTAAATATTTGGATATCTTAATTTTTTTTTTTGGTACCAAAGTATATTTTTTTAAGCAAATAAGAATTCTACACTAAAATAAAATAATAAATAAAATAAAGTTCAAAAATTATGAAAAGTGGTTTGGAGTGATTCTTGTGAACAAAGGCACTAAAGAAAAATAAAATTGATGTTAAAGTAAAAAGTCCATTTGTGAGTCNGCTTACTTAGCTCGTAAGCAAAACCCCTTCACCAAATTACCTTGTCTTATATCTAATATGAGTTTATCTTTCCTTTTCTCTTTTTAAAAATTTAGGATTTAATATTTCTATTAATTCTCTGAATATGATAAATTTCCTTCCTTTCAACATAAAAGACGCCAGCAAAAGATCAACTACATATTCTCCACTCATATAAGCCTTACATAGTTAATCCATCATTCATTCCACTACAGTCACTAAAGCTTTTAGGACATCTGCCAAAATACGTAAAGATATTCACCTAGCAGGAATTACTAAAAAAATTAAATTTGATTTTTTTAAAACTGTTGAATTCAAATATCTCAAGTTTAACCAAATAGTCCACACAAGAAAACGGGGAGTCAATAATTATTTTATTGCAGTTAAACTCTGAAACCAAGCCGGACTTGTTAATCAATCACAAAGCACTCATTCCAATGCCAACTATATATTTAATTAAAAGCTAATCAGAAAAAATAATTCTGAGCACTTGATCTCACTAATTCGCCAAATATATGGATGAAATGATTACCGCTGCCAAACCAGCACAGCCTCAAAGTAAATGGCCCTTAAAAGCTGTGAAAGCTCCGTTTACTTTTTTGACAGAAGAAAATTTATTTATAAGCACCTTATAACATTTGCGTTAATATAGAATGATAGATGTCATATGATAGCCCCATGTCCCTTGCCATAATTACTGTCACTAGCATAACAACACATAACATATTGTTATTTCAAATTAAAAGGTAACCAAAACTGAACTTTGGTGCGTACCTAAACCTTTCTTTTTCGCTTTTCCTTTTCTCAAAAGAATATACTTTTCAGACGTTGAAAAATATAAAAAATTTTTTGCAACCAGCAAAAGCGTGTGGCATATACTATAAAAAGAAAAAAGTTAGTAAAGCTAACTTTAAAAGGAGGTATCTAATAAAAGATCTCTCTCTCTTTTTCTCTCTCACTCACTCTCTCTCTCTCTCTCTTTCTCTCTCTCTTCTTTCTTGGTAGCTTAATCAANAAAACACTACAAGCCCAACTTGCCCTTAAGGGCATCCACCCACATAATTTTTAAGTAGAACATCAAATGATTACATAACTACCCAATTCATGGGATAATTAATTCATCAAGGTTCATTGGGCACGAGTTAAAATAACGCCATTGAATCTTAATTTCGCTTCAAATGATTAATTTAATAACATGATAAGTTCAAATGAACTCAAAATGATTTAGAAGAGTTTAAAAGTTATTTAGGGTTGTATCCCGAACACTTTTACAATCTCTTGGATATTTTGAAGGACAACTGAACTTATTAAACTCTATTCAAGAAAATCATCCTTAAAACTTTTAGGAACTCACCAAGTTATGACTCGAGACCCAATGATTCACCCAAATCAATAAAAATTCTCTACACTATTTATCCTGCATTTATGAGCCATTGCTCAAGGATTTGGGTCTTCTCTAAGGTATTTAAATCCTTGTGAGCAAATGGGGATATTTTTTTTGTAACATATGAATAATCTGGTTTTTGTAAGTTTGAGGTCTAGGTGTGATGATGATAATGCTAATCTGTGTTAAATGAGGGATACGAAGTGGGATTTGGAATAATATCTCCTACCTCAAGGACCTTCAATGAAGGAAGAGGATAAGACCAACGATATTATTCGCCGACTCTTGGTGAGATTGTTGCCCCCAATAAACTTAGGTTGCTAGTAGTCCAAACTAGATTAGAATAATTAACATGTGGACTATACTTATTTACAAAAACATTTCAATCAACTATCCTTTTTCAAAACGTAACTACTTTTGCCTACTAAAGTAAATTCTACATGCATGAAAATTTAATTAAAAATGAAAACTTATAAAGGTCACTGTTAATCACTTGGATCGAGGTTAGCGACAGCCCTCTGTAGCTTATCTATTTGGTAGATCTTACTCAAGATTGAGAAGCACACAGTCTATCTCCGAGCCCCCACCTTCACTGAAACCTTACATTTAGTCTCGGTCTTTCATATGTAACTAGAGATTTGTTTTACTTGTGTTTTCTTACGACTCGCTTTTCAACTTTTCAAAGTAAATGTTCATGTTTTATTTTCTCGTAATATATTTAAATTTCCTTCAAATTATATTTTGTTTTATGATACTAACCATGCAGTGGCAGCAAAAGCCTAGGTACGTATTTACATTTATGTAATGCAGTTTATTTATTTTGTTTTATGATACTAAACATTTTTTTTTTACCTGCAAAAAATGAAACCAACAAAAACACACTTTCAAAATTAAATCTACACTTTCAAAACAATGAACAAACATAATACACTCCTTTTGAGTTTACAAGAATTTCTCGGATGAGGTAACTTAAGGCTGCTAACGAGAGTTCTCCAGTTTAAATGAGCTTGATAACTTGTTTAAACTAAGTAAACTCAAGCCAAAATAGTCGTACTGGGATGATGGAACCATGGGATCTTAATTGATGTCGCTTAACATAAATTAAAATTTTCCCTCAAAACACTTAAACAACAACAATAACAAACCTGACATGTATACTACAAAACCATAAAACTTTCTATTTGGAACTTTCACATTGACAATGAGCTTGGAGCAAACTCTGTGGGTAGCATGACGAGGATATATAGAGGAACATCTTCGAGAGAGCAAACAAGATTGTCATCAGCAAATCTTTCCTTAGATTTGAATAACAAGCCAAAGGATTTCAGGGTAGCTCATCTAGTATGACATAAATCCTTAGCTTATCTTTAGGTTTTTGCACAGTCATGTTGTGCAATTTTAGTCCTAACTTGCTTTAGGTTATGAGGTTATCGTTATTTATGACATAAACTCCTTATCTTCCAAGCTATTTGTATAATCAGTGTCATGCAAGTGTAAGCCAAAAATAGTAAAATTGACAGGATGAAACATCTAATAACATTTCATCAAAATGGAAGTTGAATCATATAATAGCTTGGGAAGTCACCGAGGGGCTACTTAGGATCCGTGGAATCCCCTAGTTTTTCCCCTATGGATTCCAAAAATAATTGTTTCTGGTTAATCTTTCTCTTTTAAAGTTTCCTTTGCCCGGTCTTGAAATCATAAACTTTGATATTCATGAAGACAAATACCTTGATCTAAATCGAGAATTTTTTTGAATGACTTTGGTCATTTAGGATGTAATTAACTTAATGGGCTTGCCCTTATATGAAGCTTTAAGAACTCAAGTAATATAAACCTTGTCTAATCTATTATATTAGATAAGGGAACTTATTTGTCAACATAAAATATTTCGCAGAATAAAATAGATGTCATAATATCTTTAGTTTATTTAATCTAGCTTCACTATCAAGTAACATGTCTATTTCTCGGGATAGATGCATGGCATACCCTTTTTCTTTCAAGCATTAAGTGGAATGCTTTGACTGGGTTTGGCCGCGTGTTTTTCTTCATTCCCAAAGTTTATTTCACATAAATAAATTTGGTGCTCCTCCCTCTACTACTTTTATATTTGTGTGTTGGATCTTTATGCAATGTTTAAATGTTAAATTTTT
>JXCR01091682.1:0-22914 GCA_002079205.1 Phalaenopsis hybrid cultivar | reverse complement strand
ATATATATATATATATATATATATAGTGACTTAATTAAGTATAGGAAAGTAGGTTACATCTAATATAAGGTAGAGCACATAGGTCTCCCCTTATCAAAATTGCAAGATCTAACGGAGGAGTTACATTTAACATTGGACCTAAAAAAGAAGCACCCTTTGTAGCAAGCCAATGTGCACATCTGTCCCCTTCTCTAGAGATATAACTCCGAAGGATTTATAGATTGTTGTGAGAGGAACTTACTCTAATCTATTTGAGCAAGGAAGCAATAAACCAAGGGGAAGGGAGGTCATCCCTGAAGACTTGAACCATCCAAGAAGAATCAAGTTCCAGGTGTAGACAGGGCTAGCCCATAGCAACAGCAATTTTAAGTGACCAAACTACAACTTGAGCTTCACCATGTAAGGCATTGACTGCAGAGATGAGAGAGTGAAAATATAAGAGACAATTTCCTATATGATTCCTAAAGATGCCCCCCATTCCAACAGAGGTCTCCTTGATGCTACCATCAGTATTGATTTTAATCTAAGGTTGCAAAGGTTTCCTCCAATGAATTAATTTAATCTGGAGAGTAGAAGGTGAAGGAATTTCATAATCCTGTCTGTAAGACCAGGCTTTGTTCTTCACATTGTAACCTATAGTTGTAGTAATCTTATAAATGTAGGATAGGCAATTGGTGTTGATGTGGGCATGAGTAACAGAAGTTCCTTCATGTTTATTTCTATTTCTAGCCATCCAGAGAAATCAAGTAATAATANATATATATATATATATATATATATATATATATATATATATATATAAGGATTATTTTCTTAAAATCTGTATGCAAATTTGAATGTATGTGTGTAAACATTTCGTTTGTGTATATGTATATTTAAACTATATATATGTATATAGATAGTTATCTACGTGACCTAAAGAAATCCTATGAATGATTCATGTACTGTTTTAATACCTAGGTTATTTAATGTTATATTTTCTATCTTTCCTACATGTGATTCCAATGTAAAAGGAAAAAACATGAAACTAGTGGAATTTTTGTGATGAAATTATATGAATTACATGTGAATCAGTGTTTACTTGCTTACCTTGCATGTGAGAGTGCTTTCATGTTTTTTTACTGCTTTTTTTGGAATAAATAGGATAACAGGAAAAGTTCAAACCGATGGATGAGAGATATAAGAAAATAAATGAAGCTCCTTTATGTGGAATGAGATGAAAGGAAGCTTAGCAAACACTTTTAAAATTTTAAAATATTTAAATATTTTTAAATAAAGTAAACTGTAAGTGCTCTAAGAAAATATTTCCATTAAAATAAAGTCTCTTTTACTTTAATTAAAAAGTCATCTAAGGTCTAAAAGCTCATAAAAGGATTTTTACTTCAAAGAAAATGGCTCTAAAATTTAAAAAAACTTTTCCAAGTAAATAAAATAACTAACATAATTTTTTACATCAATTAGAAGTACTTTAAAATGGAAACCTCTTTCAATTTTAATCCACCTATGAAGAAAGAAACTTTTATACTTCAATTAAATGAGATTTGAATTCATAATCCTAAAAAAACATAGAAAAGCTCAAGGAGAAGGATATTGATCTTCTTCAAGATCTATATAAGTTTCTTTTAAGTAAATTCTTTTCAAAAAGAAAGTTCTATTTTCAATGTTTCAAGACTTCCTTTGGAATGAGCTTGCTCTCATTAAAACTTATCCTCTAAGGAAGTAGATTCTTTAAAAAATTAAAAGAATTTAATTGAAAAAGAAAAATATATTTAAAACAATTATTTTTTAAATTTTTTTTAGGAGTCTTATGGAAAGTCTTAAAACTAATTCTCTTTGAAGAATTTCTTCTTTTAAATACTGTCATTATAAAAGATTAAAGGATCAATCAAAACAAAATAAATCTTTTAAAAAATTCATCTTTTCATTAAGAAATCAAATTCCTTTTTTAAAGCAGTTGAGCTTTAGGAAATTAAAATAAAATATAAGTTTGTCAGGCTCCTTTCAATTGTTTAGCCTAGGTAAAACTTAAGTATTCACTTAGAATAAGTGACTACTTGAATGAATAAGTTTATCTTAGGAAACAAATGATTTCATAGCCTTAAACTCCTAAGTATATAAGTTTTGGGTTATCTAATTTAAATAACCCATAATGAAGGTAAACTTAAATTTCCAAATACTATTGAATTTCTAAATTATTTTTATAAAGGTATAAATATTTTTGTAGGAAAATAATACTTGTATTACTTTAATGGGAATAAAAGTAAGTGTTTACTATGAGACCTTTAAATTAAGAAACTTAGCTTCATTTGTTCAGAATATATCTCTCGACCACAATTAGAAATATGGGATGGAGAGCAAAACTTTAGGAAGAAAACAAAAACATAGGATGGAAAAATAATGTCTGATTGACAATTTGACCAAAACTTTTCTTAGAACAGAAAAATAACCAACACTTAGAAACCCTTGATTTATCGTCCTTGCTGACAGTTTTTAAGAGAAAATAAAATCCTTATTAATTATTAAAACCCCGAGAAAACTATTAAATTTGACCAACTCTAATCTTTATAACCACACCTTAGGATAGTTACAAACTATGCCCCTTCGGTGGCGAACATAGAAGAAAATCTAAGTCCATATACATAGCCTATATTAATCTATTCTAGAAGCACTAAGTTAGTTTTTGGTTCCCCTAAAGATTTAGAACTAAAGATTAGGACCTTTAAAATAAATTGGCCTACCCTCAAAGACTATGAGTATCCAAGAATGAAATAGCACACGCTATGGATAACGATACTCATAACCGCTTTTTAGTGGGAAGGACAACCTTAAATCATTATTATGATGATAAGGTAGAACTCATGTTATTCTATTGGTTAATAGTATGAGGCTATCAATATACCTAGGATGATGGAAAGTTATGAGCATCTTGAGTGGGTGTGTTACACCCAAATTTAGGTTAGGTCACCTATAGTTTCTTGTTTAGAGGTGTGTAACTTAAGGCTTCACCTCCATCTAGAAATATTGTCCCTATTTACCTTTTAAACTAGGTTATCTCCTAAATCTATCTTAATTTGATCTAAACCTAATCCAAAATCAAATCAAGCCTAATCAAATATCTAATCTAATTCAACCTTGATTTAAACATGTAAAAAACCCAACGCAATCAAGATCCAATGAAAATCCAATTTTAACCCATTCAAATTTAATTCTAATCTAAACCCAACTTCAAACTAATTCTTACCTAGTTCCAAATCCATTCCAATCAAATCAAATTCAAACAACTTCTCAAACCTTATTCATTGATTAAAGCTCTATATCATCTTAGTTAACAACTATTGGGCTCAACCCCATAGGTTAAATCATTTTTGAAAACCAAGTGAAATCAACCTATCTGATCTTTTCCTTTAATTAAAGTCATTAGATCCTATTATTTGTTAAACATGTCATTAATGAAAAGAAAAAAAATATAAGGCATAGCTTTAATCCAAATTTTTCTTAAGATAATTTTTTAGATATAATTAACAATGAGTGAGCCCCCTTAAGGGATACCAAATCCCATAAATAAAATAAATTTTTTCTCACACCTGTAAGGTAAGGGAAAAATATTATTTTCACAGATCAATAATCCCAACGATTTTTCTCATTTGAATGATTAGATCAATTCTAAGGTAATATTTCTACCATTCAAGATAGTATATTATTCTTTGAATGTCATATCAAATTATTTTGATAGATGTCTTCCAAGATCTTTGGTGGTGCCAAACATGAAAAAAATCCCACCAAGTATCAAGATAGACTTGAGTCATAAAAGGCCAATAATATCAATACCTCTTGATTTATATCTTCATCTTTTGTCCAAACTGGGGTAAACCATAAATACCTCATGCATCTTGCTCATGTCCTTATTTTCCACTTCATTATCAAGGCAACAGAGACAAATTTATTTAAATGAATGCTGATATAATGTGTCATTCTTAAGAGTGAAACATAAGGCTCTCCTCTGAATCTAACCCACTAATAAGCTATCATCTTGGAAATTACCCTTGACTAAGTATTCAAGAGTGTGTTACTTTTGATCATTGTTGACCTCATTTTGGTTGAGGTATAGTGTTCCTCTTTAGTAGCCTAAGCCATAGGACTTTCCTATTGACTATTCTTAGAAAACTAGAAAAGGCACCCTCACCATTAGAAATCCCATAGGACTTTCTTGTTGACTATTCCTAGAAAACTAGAAAAGGAACCCTCACCATTAGAAATTCTAAACTCCTCTTTACTCAACTTGAAGTTCTACATATTGGTCCTAACCTCTAGCACTTAGTAGGTGGGGTCATTATGGGGAAGCTCAAGAAGAGTTCTTATAGGACTGTTGGATCTTAGGATTGGCCTTGAGTGTTGATCTAAAGCTAAGACACTCACTACAATCACCTCACTCATAATCACTCACAAATGCAAACCCAAAATTTTCTTGACTCTAATCCCTTAATCTTTTGGATGCTCGTGTAGATGGTCCCCTAAACCCTCTGGCCCTAGGCTAGGGTTTAGCTAAAACCAGTACATATACGGCCCAAATGGGGTTTCCATTGGTCTATGGCTTATTAATGGTGGTTGGCACCCAAACTCTACTAGAATGCCCAACTTGGCCTTTTGCCCCTAAACTCCCCCAAATTACCTAAGTACCCTTGAAACCCTAAATTTGGCCAAAATTCCCAAATTTACCCAAAATACCCAAATTTGTTCAAAAGTCATTTCAAACATTTTGAAAACACCCAAATTACCCAAATCGCCAAAAATTGCTAGATTACCAAAATACCCCTCCTTAGCCCAAAATCCAAATATCCCAAAAAAAATCCAAATATTCCAAAAATACTCCAAATATTCCTAATTTCACTTTTCTCAACTACCACATGACTCAATTTGGCTATTTTGACCATGTTGACCAAAACCCCCAAATTGCCTTTAAAGGCCCAATCTCCCCAAATCCACTTCAAATGTCCACCAAATTGGCCCCCATTTCTCCCAATTTCAATCCTAAACTCAAATTAACCTTTCATATGACCAATATAAACCAAATCCAAGCTCAATTGGCCCATGCTTTGAGCCCAATTTGGATCCAAATCAAAAGCCCCAATTTTGGCTACATGACCTAATCTCATCAAATTGAACTCATAGCCTAGTCAATTTGCCCCAATTTATGTTGAAAACTCTTCATAAAATTCCCATACAATAAACTTGACCTTCAATTGGCCTTGGTGAAGCCTCAATTTCATTTAATTTTGAGTTAAGTCCAAAAGCCCCAAATTTTGCCCCAAATTGGCTATGCCTCCAAATTTCACCAAATTAATTGCCTTAACCCCAAAATTGGCATCCAATTTATGTTGAAAACTCTTTATGATGTTTCTATTGACAATTTTCAACAATAAATTTGGACTTATCCCAAGGCTATCCCAATCTAGACCCCAGTCTAGCCCAACATGCCCAAAATGACCAAATCTCCAAAATCCTTCAAATTGACCCTCCAATTGAACTCAAAATCACTTCAACCCTTCACCAGAAATGTTCCTTAAAATCATCTACATCAAATGCACCATTCAATTTGGCTTGAAATCATGGCTATCCTAACCCAAACCCAACCCTTGACCATGTAAACTTAAATGGACCCATGACCAAATTTGACCAAATTAAACTCAACATTATCAAATTAACTCCGCCACAGCCAATCCTAGGACCCCTAGGACTGAGCCAAGACCACCTAAACCAAGCTAAATGAGCTATGGACCAAGGGACCCCCAAATTAAGGGATTTATTGCCTTAATTTCTCAAACTAAAGATATCCTTGCCAAATCCTCCAACCAATTTAAGTTAATTACTTTATCAAATTCCCCTAAGGTTCCTGAACTCCTAGCCACCTCCCCTTGCCATGGTTGGCTGACCTAGTCGTCGAAGAAGCCAAAACTAAGGGCCACCCCCTCTTAAACTTCACCCAATTCAAACCCAAAGACCAGCTCACCCAAATTAAATTTTAGAGCCCATTTGCCCTCCACCTAAGCATCACATTGCACCCAAACATTGGCCATGACAGCTACCCCAAGCCCATTTTTATAAAAAGCTCCCCTCCACAACCATGGAGGTAGAGTTGAAATTTTCTCATAGAGAGCCCTCCAAATTGCTCACAAAGACTCTTTCAGACCCCCTTAATTCAAGCCAACCACTTTCCCCCACTGACTCCCACTATGGAAGCTCAATTTTGAACTCAAACTTCTGCCTAAATTCAGGACAGAGCTCAATACACCTCCACAGTCCACCAAACTCAAATTAAACTTACCCACACCTTCACCACAGTGAAAGAAGGAGAAGCCCCATCAAATCCCCCTTCCACAGAGACCCTAACATAGCTCTAGACCAACACCTGAAATTGAGCTTGGTTGAATTCATACCTAGACCTTAAACCACAGTAAGAGGCTCAATCCCTAGCCTCCTTGGACCTCAACGAACGTGTCGAGCACCTCTGATTGAAGCTTACCTTCTCAAACCAAAGGTATTGAACTCCCTCTCTTCTTGAGCCAATTTTGATTCTCCATTTTCTTAGGCTTAATTTCATGGAACCTTAACCATATAGATATGTTCCTCTAGTCTAAACGAGCATTTTAAAAAAAATTCATTCAATTTGGTTGAGAAATGAGGGAGATATCAAGCTTTCAAGATGGACGGTTATCAGGCTATGCCATTGGGGACGATGAAAAAGAGCCATCTGATCGCGTGTTTATCTCATCAATGGATGAGATCAAGCCGGACAACACTCCCTTACATGAACTGCTGGCCTAGTCACCGCTGAGGTGAATGACGGCGTCAAATAGGAGCGCACCATGTGAAGCTTCGGAGAGGCCTAAGATGAGGTGGCACCGAGTGTTTAAATAGATAAATATGGATTTAAATAAATCAAAAAATTCTCCCTAACTTCAAAAATCCATTTCTTGGTGTATAAAAATTACAAAAATAAAATAAAAATACCCTCTTGCTCAGTCAACAAAGGAGAACAATGTGGAAATAATTTGAAGTCCATTTGATTTATATTTCATTTTTAATAAATCAATTGAGGTTAGGAGTCTTTTAACTCTACCTGCATGTAGGTATTTCACCATGGCTTGCAATTTTGACATGTTGCCTCTATCTTAGGGAACATTCCCTGATTTTTCCAAAGTCAGGGGAGACCTCTAGACAGAGACCCATATTTTTCAAGCTTATGTATATTATTTGCATAAATTAATCATAATAATTAGCATGTTGCTTAGAAAAATCCAAAAAAATTTTGGTAGCTCTACTATGACCAGAGAACAATTTTAAAAATCTTTCATGAGCCAAGTCATTCAAAATGCACATAATTTCACAAACTCTAAAACATAAAGATAATTAATTTTGTAAAATAGAAACATTAAAATGACTTGATTTTTTTATCTCCATTATTTTTTAAGACTCAGATAACTCCCCATAAAAATTTCAAAATATTTAGAACTCATTTGATAACTCAAATTGACTTTCTAAGTTAAATATCATTTTTAACACTAAAATGATTTTTAACAATTAAAATATAACTTACAAATTTATGAAAATGAGTTTTTAGAGTTCTATGTAATTAGAGGAATTTTCTAAAAATAAAATGGTGTTTAAAATAAAAGCTTCATTTTTAGCCTATTTTTAAATATTTAAAATAATTAAAAATGATAAAAATCACAAAAATAAAAAAATTCATTGAAATGTTCTAAATTTTTTTTCTAAGCACTTAGGAACAATTGGAATATTTTTTTCTGATTTTTTAAGCAAAGATATTGAATTTTAAAGCTTAAAATAATTTTTAAAGGCTAAAAAATGGATTTTCACTAAAATAATTCTAATAATTTAAATAAAAAGTGAAAAGTTATGAAATTTATTTCTCTATGTCCCTTGATAGTATATAGATTTAATAAAAATATAAAACTTAATTTTCCATATTTAAAATATTTTATAATTAATAAATACTCCAGAAATTAAAATAACTTTTAAAATTCAAATAAAATTCAATAAATCATGAATTTTTTTTTAAAATGGTTGTCTAATCTAAGTCTACCTTTAGTAAACATTTTAAGGGATTATGCTTTTCCTTGGTCAAGTTATGGAATTTTCTTTGAAAAATCCTATTTTTGCATAAAAATAATTATGTAAATTAAATTAAATTTTGAAAAATCACATTTTCTCCTCTAATTTTTTAATTGACCCATGATTAAGGTAAGATAAAAATTTCAAAGTCATTTGAATTAAATTTGACAAATTATGATGTGATAGAGCCTTAGGGGCAAAAGTGTAATTTTTGAAGTTTAGCCTTAATTAACATTTAGGCTTAATTCAAAGAGGGAAAAGGGTAACATCTGATTTTAACTAACTCATTTGGATGATTGAAACTAAAAGGAGATTAATTGGTAGAAACCAATCTCACTTTTAACTAAAGGATAAATTTGTAATTCCTTAAATTATTAAAATTTGGAAGTCTATTAAATTAAATGATCTTAGACTTAGGGGTATGACTTTGGAAGTTGATAACTCACTAATCTAATACCCCTATTTGATGTTCAAATAACCTTCAAAAATGAATCATCATCACTTAAAATTCAATCACATTCAAAATATATGACTAAGACATCCACCAAAATCTTAAGGGATTAGTAGTGACCTAAGTTAAATCAAATTTAGTTAAATAAGGATTAGAAAATTAGACATAGCTAAAATTAAACACCTTTGGAACCCTACAAGCCCACATTAAAATTGTCTAAATGTCTTTGATAACACTAACTTGCCCCTTTTAAGGGTCTTCACCCACATAATTTACAAATTAAATCACAAATGAAATTACCCTACTCTTAGGGATAATTGAAACATCATTGTTCATTGAGCATTAAAGGTATTTATAGGATAGGTTATTAAGCAACATAATAAGCTTAAATGAGCTCGAGACTTTTCACCAGGTAATGAGAGGAAGCATGGACCTGCTTCTTCCTCTAGATCTGTTGGATACCTCGGAGGTCTACTAAACTAATATGTTTTTCTTAACAAAAATCATCCTTAATCAAACTAATAGGGACCCACCAAGGTGTGACCTAGGGTTAATTAGGTCACTAAAACCCTACTTTTTCTGCTTTACATAAAATTTTCTAACATATATTTTGAGTTTCAGGTGGTGGAACGAGAAGACTCGCTAGTTACGCTTTTATAGTTTACAGCATTATCTTTTCTTAAGCTTTCCACATTATGTTTGCTTACCTGCATGTATGAACAAAACACAAAATTGCATGCTAAATAATGATTTCACCCTGCATGAGAACTAAAATTATCAGGATAGCCACAAAACCAAAACCCAAAATAAAATTTAAAATCAACTAAGATAAAATTCACCGCCACAACTCAAAATTTAATCACAAACGTCACAAAACAACAACTACAACTAAATTAAGATGTCTTTATCGGATAATCATGAATCCCTAGGAGGAGGTAACCTACGGTTGCTAACGAGACTTCCCACTGTCTAAATGAAATAATGGAACTCATTAAGTTGAGTTTATTAAATTCATTAGGACTACGTGAATCCAATAGAAAATAGTGGTGTCGGAACGAGGGAACCGTAGGATCCTAATTGGTGTCGCTCTAATCAACTTTAATATCCCCCATAACATTTAAAGAACTTTAACCATAGGGCCGCCTTATTTGACATCATAATTGGACACCCTAGAAAACTTAAACTCATTATGGCAAGGAGCTTGGAGCTAGCACGGTGGGCAGCACGACCATCTTCAACTGTAGAACATGTCTTTCCCAGTTAAACCAACTTCCTTCCTTAGAATTAAACAACCAAGCCATAGGAATTCTAGGCTATTTTCTTATGCAACATAAATCCTCTCCTTATTTTTAGGTTTTCGTACAACCATGTTGTACAATATAAGCCCTAACTCGCTTAGGATTTCGAGATTGTCGTTTATCGCGACTTAAACCCTCACATCTTTCAGGTTGTTTATGTGATCATTTCACATGAATGTAAGACCTAATTAAATAAAATTAGCACGATGGAACACATAAATATTTCTCCTATAAATTGAAGCCAAACAATAGGATAACTTGGGAAGCACTGAGGTTCTTCTCTGGATCCATGACATCCCCTAGTTCTTCCTCCTTTGGATTCCAAAAACAAAATGCTCCAAATTTGAGCCAATCCCATTTCACACCTCTTTGTCTGATATCATTGAAAAGTCCTATCCTTTTGAAATTTTATTCTACAATAAAAATGTTCCAAATTTGAACTAGTCCCCTTTCACACATCTACGTCCGATTTCGTTGAAGAGTCCTACCCTTTGAAATTCTTGAAGATAATATTTCCTGATTTTTATCGAGAGTTTTCTTAGGTGACTTTGGTCATTTAAGATATAATTAACTATAGTGGCTTGCCCTTATAGAAAGCTTTTCCGAACCCAGCTTAATATAAACCCTATTTAATTCTTCATATTAAATAGGGGAAATTGTCAGCAAATAAACTGGTTTTGCAGACCAAACGACGTCATACATTTTTAGTTTATTTGATCGAGTCTCATCCTCAAGTCTTGTGTTTATCCTTCGGGATAGATACAGGGTTTCAGGTATAGCGCCTTTTCATGTAAACTATGAAAAATATGGGGTCAGTTTGATTTCATATTTTTCTAAATATTAAAATGTCCTTCCGAAGAGGGCGACGGGATTTTGATTCCGGTGACCGACGGTTTCTTATAGGCAACTCCTTCAACCAAAATAGTGCTGACAATCATGAATTTATTTGATAAAGATGGCAAAAACATTATCTTGTATGTCTGAAGGCAACACCATAGGTACATCTAGGAGTGTTGTCGATAGGACCCTTTTATCTTGGATTACTATTTACATGGGTCTATGTAATTCCTTGGCTAAATTAGCTAAAGAGTCCACCTTTCTATTCATTAATTATAAGATCCTAATAAGTTACAACAAGAATATGGACCAACAAAGATAGCATCTTATGGTGATAGCTCAAGAGTTTAGGTTTTAACACCTTATATGCACTTGTTACTTGGCTTATCATGAGCTGAGAGTCCTATAATATTTTATTCTCCTCATATTCATCTAAATAAAGATCTATAATCCTAGGATTAAGGCATCATAATCAACCTCATTATTATTTTAAGTCTCTGTTAAGATATAAGAATAATGAAGGATGCTTAACTCAAGAGATATAAACACAAGGGGTCCTTCTCTAAATAGAATGTGTAATCAAAATATATTTCCCACTTTAAGGAGACTAGCTCTAGTATATTATAATCTAATAATATGGTGTTAAAAGGTGAATTAGTTGGTATAGAGTGAGTAGCTAAGAAATTGTTAAAGCTAGTCCCTTGATGACTCATTATAACACAAATGTGTTATCAAATTGAAAGAGTTTTTTGGTTTATTTATTCAATCATCCTCTCATAGTGGGATAAGTCATCAAATACTACAAGGATCTCAACCTTGAGATCAAGCATATACGATAAGAAAACATATAATATCTTATCTTTTGAACTGGGGAAATCAACCCCGAGCAATATTTTTCTATCAATGAATATCTCAATTCAAGGAAGATAAGACATTGACTAAGATAATACAAGATATCCTCTTTTCCATTATCATTGGATTGAGCTGGTAGTGCTCCTACCGACTTACCCAACATGACAATGAAATGTATAGTACATGAGAGTCATAGTGTATGAAAGACATAGTGTGTGAAAGACATGGTATATGAAATGTGTAGTGTATATGTGAGTGTTAACAAGTATATCTATAGATATTGGTCAATGCATAGTGTCTATGATGTGGTGCTTATCATTATATGAGTGTAGTACCCGTGGAATGGTTTGTTGTGTATCTGTTCTTTCTAAGTACCATTTCTCAAATCTTTTGGGGAGGGTTAAGGTTGTCGGTGACTTAAGAAAGTGAAAGGGCATCACACTAGTTGAGTGTTGATTTTATATTTCAGCTATAAACAAAGATGTCAAATAGTTCTTTGCATCATCACCTGTTACCCCTTGTCTCAAACTAATAGGCCACCTCGATATTTCATATGCTCATCCGACCAAATCTTTTATATATTTCATATCAATAAAATGGAAGAAGTAATCATTTAAGCATTTCCATAACATTCATCTTCCATTCCTAGGCTTAAATTCTAAGCCTACATATCTGATCATATCAGACTTTACCAAATTCCTAAAGAGGCACATGCGTTTATTTCTATATTGCCAATTTCAAACATATGAAATTTATGCAGCTATAAGGTCCATTTTAACAAGAGGTTAAGATCCAAGACCTAAATATCCTCAGATAAAAGTCAACTCAATAAAGGAGTGCAAAAACTCAAACTACCATTGAACCAAACCAAGCCCAACAAAGGCCTAAAACTAAGCCATCCATAAACTAAACCTGAACTCTGAAAAAGGGCCAATTAAACCGTCAAAGAATAAGTTCAAACTCAATCATAGGAAGCCAAACCGAGCCCAAAAAGGACCAAGACAGAAGTCCAAAAACTGATTTTTCAAACCCAATAAGTACATCCATTGTATGCATTCGAATAAGGCAACAAGATGAACAAGAATTGCAATTATGAAACAAGTCTTTGAACCAAAAATATTCCTTTATTACATGCATTTGAATGAGGCAGCAAGAGGATGAAGGTCGTAGTATCAAAATGTTACTCCAAGCTAAAAAATAGTCTCCAAAAGCAATACTCGAATAGGGCATTGAGAGGTATAAAGGCCAACCTCCTGAAACAGGTATACAAAATTAAAATATAATCTCCATATATATTTAAATGAAAGGCAGTGAGAAGCATTAAGATCAAGGCCCCTAAATAAATGTTTAAACTAAATCAATATATATTCAAATAGAGCAACAAAAATAGAAAGAATTTGGCCCTGAATATATGCTCAAAAATAAATATAAAATCTCTCAAACCACTTTTCGACTAGGGGTAGCAAAGAAGAATAGAAAATTAGCCTCAAACAAGAATTTGAAATTAGAAGAAATAACTCCAAAATATTTTACTCGCATGGGGGCAGCAAGAAGAACAAGAACCGAGCCCCAAAATTGAAATTTGAAACTAAAAAAAAATCCAACATATTTACTTGCATAGGGGCAGAAAGAAGAACAAGAACCAAACCCCAAAATCGAAATTTGAAACTAAAAAAAAATTCCAACATATTTACTTGCATAGGGGCAGCAAGAAGAACAAGAACTAAGCCCTAAAATTGAAATTCAAAACTAAAAAAAAGTTCCACGAAACTAAGAAAATGTTCCAACATATTTACTTGCATAGGGGCAGCAAGAAGAACAAGAACTGACCTCAAACTAGTGATCAAAACCATGAATACATCTCTAATATGTTTTATCTACATAGAGGCATCAAGAATAGCAGAAAACTAGCCCCCAAATAGTATTCAAAACCCGGAAAAGTATTTCTAATATATGCATTCAAATAGGGCAGTAAAAGGAACAAAAGAAATGGCCCTTAAATCTTCATTAGAACTAAAATAAAATTCCTTCATATGCATTTAAATAAATTTGTAATAAAAGCAACAAGAATAGCCCTCAAATCTTCATCAGAACTAAAAGAAAGTTCTCCACATATATATCTGAATAAATCATTAAAAGGAGTAGCAAAAATAGCCCTTCATTAGATCTAAGAGAAAGTTCTCCATCTTATAATCTCACAGGTAGTATCACATGAATAACTAATCCAGAAATTGAATCAACACCCTAAACTGATTTGAAATAGATTCTAGGGTGTTAAAGAAGACAACTATTTCAGATAATCAAACATGATTGACAAAAGAGATATTAAACTTTGCTTCAATACTATTCCAGGATCACATTTCAAAGGAAAATTAAGTTTAACCTTAGCTCCTTGTTAACTCAAGGAATGAGAAGAGTAAGAAAGATCACAGAGATAAAGGCTTCCAACACAGAGTAAATTTTGGCACCCTATGTCTCCAAAATCTCCAAAAAGAATAGCCTCTTTCAAATGCTCCCCTGAAGGGGTATTTATAGTCGAGCAAAGGGGAAGGAGCTTACGGTAAGGAGGGCCCACACAAATCCAAGAATGAGACTCACGAGCGGGAGAGGCTGTTACAAGAAAGTAACCCGCAGTTATGACCAGAGGAGAAGGTAAGCCATCGCTAGAGGGGAAGGGAAAGACCGGAGAAACCGGAGGAAACATTGTTGCTCGACCGAGAGAAAGAAAGGCTAGGGCACGGTTCGGTCCCAAGAAGAGGAAGGGATCATATGTGAGGGAGAGTTTAGATTTTAGGTTTATAAAAATATCGTTTATTTTAAAAAAAAAACTTTATCATATATTTAAAAAAAATGAGAAAAATATTAAATTTTTGTGACTTACTCGTGCACGGCGCCCCAACAAAATGGGTGTCCTCCCTAGCTAAAATCAACATTCCGGACGCAACGGCGTGGTCCGTTTCGTCATCCGGAGTCATCCAAATAAATTTGTCGACAATCGCGTCGAATTAACTTCGACTCATGCGCGATGAGACAAATGAAATTATTTTGACCCGATCGGAGCCGTTCAACGAATATATTATTGATCGGTCCTCACATAAGCGATGACCAAAGTCAAACACATCACTCGCAGTGGAAAGTCAAACATCGCTTGCGCCACGGTGTCCACCTATGTCTTTTGAATTTCTATAGGAGCTCAATAAGAGTTTCAATATGTCGGCTTTCATCGACTCAACTGGATGTCAAGGATTATAAACCGTCCATATGGAACTTCAAGGAGCGAAGAAATGGATTGAATTTCTAAGGGGTGTGGGTCCCAGTCTAGTCCTTTAAGAGAGTCAAAATAGGTAAATCTTAAGGCTAGATCCTAAGGTATCTAGAGAATGGAAGACCTTAAAATGAGGTCAACACCTAACAATCCTGAACTTAAACTCGCACAAACACCATCTTCCAAACAATTTATTTCTTAAGTCAGTCTAGCCAAAGCATTTACGATAGTATTTCTACCATGGGGAATTTAGTATAAGGTAGCATTTGGTATCAATTCAAGTAACTTCATGGCATGCTTGTAGTATTCGTGGAGTTTTGCTTTAAAAATTTTGCATGTTTTAACAATTTGATTAATCACTAGCTATGAAACTCTGAACACTTTTATCTCTTAAATTTCTATTAGAATTATTAATTACATACTAGTAATTAAATCTTCATACTCTGACTCATTATTTGTACATGACTCTAAGTGATGATATGAGAACCTCATTATCCAACGGTCAATGGTTATGAACATTAATCTTATTTCTGCTTTATCAAGAATGACTGATTATGAATGGTCATGCTTTTTGGTATACAAAGCACAATCGAACCAGGACTCCTAGTAGAGTTTATTTATATTTTCCAAACTTAGGATTTGTTCATTAGTATGTCTTCATTTAAAGGAGCATAAACATGCAATGGATGTGTTGCTAAGAAATTAACAAAAGCATGGCCTTTGATAGCATGCAAGGGAACAAAATTTATATTAAATTGTAATAAGATTATTAACCATCTTTCTAATCTTCTTAATAGAATTGAATTGGTCATCAAAAAATTACAAGATTAAACCTAGAAATAAGACTAACTTTGTGAAAGAGCACATATTTTCTTAATTTTTTACTGCAAAAATTAAGGTTAAATAGTGCTTTTTGCTTGAAAGATAGTTCTTTTTTTATAGGATAAATACACAAATTAATTAGTATAACACACTCTTATTACCTATCTCATTAATTTAGGTTAATAAGGTGCCAAGTGATTGACCTAAAGTAGTGGTGCAAAGGATTAATGACCAACCTTGGATGAGAGCCACTAAAACTAAAGATGCTATTAATTATTATTTGATGCTTTTAAATGCTTATTAGCAATCATAATCCTAATGAAACTTACTATTCTTCCTGGTTAATGCAAAAAACAATCGATACCCGCTGGTAAGATTGGAATAAGTTTTTTAGGTATGTCTACCCTACAAAGATCTTTAGGCTTTTGGGAGGTGGCGTTTCTAATATTGTTTTAATTTTCTCTGGGTCAATCTCATCCCTACGGATTCACACTATGAATCATTGGAATTTTTTAAAGTCATGTCAAAGGTGCATTTCAAAGAATTCATCTTAATTTTCTATAAATGTAGACTTTCAAAAATAATTCTCAAGTCATATATATGATCTCCTACTTCCTTAACCATATTAACTAAGCCATCAACGTAGCACTCGACCTGTTTGTAGACCAGCATTCCTTAGATGAAAATTTATAATTTTATTACAAGAAAATTTAATTTGACTTTTGAATATGATATGTCCATCATTTTCTTAATCTATTTTTATTTTATTATAGTTAAAGGACCCATCTAAGAATGAAAAAAATTATGTGTGAAGAGGTGATGTTAACTAATAATTCAGGCGTTAAGCTGAATACTTGTGTGGCTTGGTCTAGACCTACTGCTCCTTATATTAAAATTAATGTTGATGGCAGCGGGAAGACTAATAAGGCTGGCGTTAGAGTTGTGTGCAGGGATTTTTTAAGTGTTGTTAGTTGCTGGTTTACGGCTACTGCTGTTCCCATTTCTCCATTGGTGGCTGAAGTAGATGTTATGGTGAAGTGATATTAGATCAAGAAGGATTAGATAGTGTAATTGAAAGTGATTGTGAAGAAAAATCATTAGAGATGAATGCTAAGGATACTAATTATATTTAGAAAAACTTTGAGTTTTTGAATACTACTGAAAAAAAGTAAATCTTTAATCTCTTCAATTGAAAAACCTCCTAAACTTGAGATGAAAGTACTTCCTAGACATTTTAATTATTCATTCTTATGAAATTCATCAACTTTACCTATGATAATATCCTCAGATTTAACCAAAGACCAGGAAGAAAAATTATTGGAGACATTAAGAAATTATAAAAAGCTTTTGGTTGGACATTAGCTAATATTAAAGGAATCAGTCCTTCAATTTGTATGCATAGAATTTTAATTGAAGATAACTATAAACCTAGGGTTGATCCTCAAATAAGATTAAATCCAATAATGAAAAAAGAGGTAAAGAAAGAAATTTTAAAGTGGTTTGATGCTGGAATTATTTATCCTATATCTAATAGTGCATGGGTTAGTCCTATTCATCATGTTCCCAAGAAAGGATGAGCAACTGTAGTCGTAAATGAAAAGAATGAAGTAATTCCAACAAGACATGTCACTGGATGGTGAATCTGTATAGACTATAGAAAACTAAATACCACCACTAGGAAGGATTACTTTCTCTTACCTTTCTTGGAGTAAATGTTGGATAGACTAGCAGGACACCAATATTTTTAGTTTTTGGATGGATATTTTGGTTACCACCAAATACTGATTACTCCAGGGGATCAAGAAAAGACTACATTTACAAGTCCTTATGGGACTTTTGCTTTTAAAAGAATGTTTTTTGGTTTATGTAATGCACCTAAAAATTTCCAAAGGTGTATGATGTCTAATTTTTGTGACTTAATTAAGAAAGGAATTGAAGTTTTTATGGATGATTTCATAGTTTTTGGAACCTCTTTCGATTCATGTTTAGATCATTTAGGAAAGGTTTTAAAATGTTGTGAAAAATTTTAATTTATGGTCACAAGAGGGGTTTTCTTATGACATAAAATTTCTAAAAATGACATGGAAGTTGATAAAGCAAAAATTCAAATTATTGTTGAATTACAACCTTCTACTTCAGTAATAACAGTAAGAAGTTTTCTAGAATATGATGGATTTTATAGGAGGTATATTAAAGAATTTTCTAAAATTTCTAAGCCTCTATGCCATCTTTTAAAAAATGATACTAATTTTGATTTTAATGATGATTGTCTAAAAGCTTTTAATTTATTAAAGAAAAAACTAATTACTGCACATATCATTGTTTCACCTAATTGGAAAAATCATTTGAATTAATGTGTGATGCAAGTGAACGCTATTGGAGCTGTTTTAGGACAAAAATATGATAAGATTTTTAAAGTTATATATTATTCCAGCAAAGCTATTAATGAAGCTCAAATTAATTACACAATAACTTAAAAAGAGTTGCTGGCAATAGTATATGCTTTTTATAATTTTAGACCATATTTACTTGGAGCTAAATGCAAGATGCATATTGATCATTTTGGTATTAAATATCTTATGTCAAAGAAGGATGTGAAACTAATATTAATCAGATGGGCACTACTTTTGCAAGGATTTGATTTTCAGATAGTGGACAGGAAAGGTGTTGATAATCAAATTACTAATCATTTATCAAGACTTGAGCATGAAAATGAAAAGAAAAATGAGAATGACATTCTTGAAAAGTTTCCTGATGAACAACTTTATGCTATTGTTGAGTGGCATATACCATGGTATGTAGATATAGTTAACTACTTAGTTATTAATATTCTACCAGACGGACTAACAAGCCACCAGAAAAATAAATTTATATATGATGCAAGATTTTACTTTTGGGATGACCCTTATATATATAAAAGATGTTGAGATTTAATCATTCGAAGATGTGTCCAAATAATGAAATCCTAGAAATTATACAAAAATGTCATAAATCTAAATTTGGGGGACACTTTGGAATAGCTAAGACTACATTTAAAATTTTACACTCTAGATTTTATTGGCCTACATTGTTTAAGGATGTTAATAGTTACGTGAAAACTTGTGATCAATGTCAGAGAGTAGGTAATATTTCTAAAAAAATGAAATGCTCCTAAATTTTACTTTAGAAGTTGAAATCTTTTATGTATGGGGTTTAGATTTTATAGAATCATTTGAACCATCTTCAGGAAGGATTTATATCTTATTAGTTGTGACCTATGTGTCTAAATGGATTAAAGTGATAGCTTTGCCTCATTGTGATGCTCTGAGTGTTGTAAAATTTTTAAACAAAAATATTTTTACTAGATTTGGAATGCTAAGAGTAATCATTGATGATGAGGGAAGTCACTTTAAGAATTTTAGAATTGACACATTACTTAGAAAATATGGAATTAAACATAGCATAGCAACAGCTTATCACCCTCAGACTAGTAGATTAGCAGAAGTATCAAATCATGAAATTATAAGAATTTTGGAGGAAACTATAAATCCTAATAGAATTGATTGGTCTGATAGACTTAATTATGCATTAAGGGCTTATAGGACTGCTTATAAAACTCCTATAAGAATGTCTCCATATAGACTCATATTTGGAAAAGCTTGTCATTTGTCAGTTGAGTTAGTGCATAAAGCTTACTAGGAGATAAAAGAATTTAGTTATAATTTAAATGACGCTGAAGAAAAAAGATTATTGCAATTAAATCTGCTCAAGAAAATTAGGAATGAATCTTATGAAAATGCTAGAATTTATAAGGAAAAGATGAAAATTTTGCATGATCAAAAGATTTTAAGAAAGAATTTTGAGCCTGAATAAAAAGTTTTATTATACAATACTCAATTGGAATTATTTCCTAGAAAACTTAAGTCTAGGCGGATGGGGTCATTTATTATGATAAAGGTTTATCCTGATGGGACTGTGGATTAAAGATCCAAAAACTAAACATATTACTAAAGAAATGGACATAGTTTGAAACCTTACATTAGAGAAGATAAGCCCTATTATGAAGAAACTTTGATGTTGGGTTAGTCCGAGCAAAACATTTGGATACTTCGGGCTGATAAGATTAAACCAAGCACTTTGTGGGAGGCAACCCATAATCTATTTTTATGATTTAATTCATGTTTGTTATTGATGTAGTATCATGACCATCCTAATATATAGTAACATTTTTAAACACTATTTAAGGTATTAAACATGATTGGAATTTGAAGAAACTTGACGATAAGTGAATCGGCGTTCACTAGAACACTGGCGCCTAAGTGCCAGAGTCCTGTGAAGCTGGCACCTAGGCGCCAGAATCTGGCGCCTAGGTGCTACAGTTTCTGGACGTGGGGAAAACCACCCCCAAGCAGTTTTCTCCATTTATTTCTTTTTAAACTAGCCTACCTTTGTCCCTAATCTTCAAAACTTTAAAAATTAGGCCAGAGAGAAGAAATATAGATGGGTTTTGAGATCTTACTTCCATGGAGAGTAGAAATAATGGTATGGCCATTGGAGATAAGTTTGTGCATAATGATGCCCAAACCTATTTCAATGAGTTTTTAGCACTGAGTTTAAAAAGGTTGACGAGCGAATTAGGGAAGATTGAAGAGGAGTTGTCAATTCTTCACAACAAGATGCATGAAACATATCATCAGTATGAGCATTTAGAGTGGCAGATAAAACTTCAATCCAATTGCATGACATCCTATCAGGATTATTAGATAACTATGTATAGCAAGAACAATTGGATTGACGAAAAAATGGCTATGGAATTTTCTCGTGCTCCTTTCTTCCACACATTTGATCGTAGCTTTTTGGCATGTGAAAAGGGTGACGAGAATGAGGTCAACAAGGACTAATCTTTGGAAGGATTCTAGTGTTTATGTTTTATGTTTGTGTCAACTTTAGTAATGGATGTTTTGTGTGCTACTTAATTTAATAGTTTCTTGTGTTGTTATGTGTTCTTAAGTTCTAGTGTTCTAAACTATTTTTAGTGTTTGTTCTATTGTCACTTGGTGGATATTAATGAATATATGTGTTGTGAAAAACATGTGTTAGAATGGTGGACTCATCTTTGGATCGAAAATCATGATTGAACAATTGGAAGATAGAAGATGTGGAAAGATTATAAATATGAAGTTTGATGATAAATTAATCAAAAATTTTGGTTTAAAGGCTGTGTTACACTTAAAAACAAAAAAAAATGAAAATTTTGGGTCTGGGGCCTAGGCCCTAGAACTGGCGCCTAGGCGCCAGACTTCAACACAGCTTGGAGCCTAGATGTCGAAACCAGCGCCTAGGCACCGATTCAATTGGACTGGATGAAACTTAACATTTTAAACCAAACCAATGCCATTTTTTATTCCTAAGTTTCATCTTCTTCCTCCTTTTCCCAAAAACCAGTCCTAAGGCTCCTCCTTGTGCTCAAATCTTCAAGCTTTTGGACTAAATACCACCGGATTTTATCTTCTCAAGGTTAGATCTACATTTTGGCATAGTTATTTTTTCAATTTCACCATGGATTTCTCATACATTGTGTGGACACCAAAATTTGCAAAAATATTTGATTAAGTGGTGAAAAATCCATGGATTTAAGCTTCATTAGTTTGAAAAAGCTTGTAGGAAGCCTTTTATCTTAATTTTAAAATTTGATAGAATTTTCCTCAAATTTTTAAATGGCTCGTAAGACAAAGCGGGGAAAGGGAAAGGAAAATTTCAAATATGCCAAATTTGTCAATATAAGAGCACAAATTTGTTTCAACAAATTTGCATCATCGAGAAAGTTTATTACAGAGCAAAGCTTTTACAAACCAGGTGGAGCTATTGAAAATGTTATTGTCACTCGGCAATGGGAAAGCCTCTGTTATTTTATTTTTATTGCCGTCATTATTGTTGTATGAGAGTTTTATGTGATCTTATCTGAAGCATCTGATGACAAGGTTTTTGTTCGGGAAAGAGGAGTGGAGTTCACTGCAGAGCGGATGTGGTATATGGTCTACTACCTACTACTGAGCGTTTCTATTCAGAATACACTCCATTTGAAGCAGAGTTAGATCAGATCATTGCATTTTTTACTGATAAACGAGGATCTTGGAAGATTTAGAATGATCATAAGTTAAATGTTTCTTCTTCCAAGCTCAATGCCACCTCAAAGGCCTATCATTAATTTATTTCTACTCACCTCCTTCCTTCAAATCATTTAAGTGAGGTGATAAAAGGAAGAGCCATATTAAACTACTGCATTCAAGAGATGAAACCTATAGATGTTGGCTCACTTATTTATGAGACTATTAGTTCTTCTGCTAGAGCTAGTACTACTTCAGGTCTTGGATTTCCATCTTTGATATTTACTATTTGAAAAAACTCTGGAGTAAATTTTGAACATTGGGCGGAGCCGTTGAAGCCACTCAAACCAATTGGGAAGGCCAATGTATATGTGTATAGATGGCCTAGAGATAGAGCTCATGATGCATCTTCTATTACTACTTCTAATTCTTCTACTTCTAGACCTTCTACTTCCACTGTTGTTGAGCCTCCAACGGGTTTTCGGGATGTGTTGAGTGAGAGATATTTGGAACACCAAAATGATAAGTTTTTTATGCAGTGTCATATGGAAGATATAGAAAATAAATTTGATCACATGGCTGATCATGTTTGGAGAAAAAGTGATTATGATGCAAGTTATGATGAGACGTTAGTGAAATTCATGAAGGGAGATCAGTCAATTGAGTTTCCTACTTGCCCTCGATTTACTCCTTATGCAGGTCCAAAATCTATGGATGAGGATATATCATTTGATTTTGATGTTGATGATGATGTTGAAGGAGATGACTAGGCTTTCTTAAATTTCTGTTATATATCTATTTCTTATGTTTGGACTTCTAATGTATGACTATGTAGGATTGCTTGGTGTAATTCTTTTTTTTTATCACTGTTACTTTTGCTACTCTTATATTTAGTATTGGATATGTGTTAGAGTAGAGTTTTATATTTGCAAGATTTTCATGATATACATGTTTTAATTTAAATTGTCTACTACTCGACACCTATTTTTATTGTACATGTATTGTTCTCCTATATATAAATTTTAAATTATTATCTTTCTTCATGCTTATTATAAACTGAACAGTTTTAAATTAATTTAAAATTTAAGTGTGGGGGAAGAAAGAAAATTTTTTAAAAACTTAACCTTATATGTCCTAAGTAAAATATATTTTAATATAACTTGTGGTATGTTG